>JAJMGV010000049.1:0-21756 GCA_030582695.1 [Candida] golubevii
TTTTTTTTTTTTTTTTGAATGATAAATCTGATTGGAGAGGAGGCGCTCGTAGTCTGAGCTTGCCCAGTCTTATTCCAACAAAAACTATAAAACTCTATAGAAAAAAATGTCCTCCAACAGCTTCCGAGTGCATGACTTGTGGCGTTACTGAACATGAAGCATTTATTGTCGGCAACGATTATGGGGGTGTTATAGGATATTTCCCCCATGAGTGCCATTCTGGAGACTACGAGCGAAAAGTGACTTAAGTCGATAAGTTATTAATAACTTGCCCTTAACCGTTAAAATAAAAATGAAAATAACTCGCGAAGCTCTAAAAATATGTAAAAATATTTATTTCACAAAGAGTCGCTAATCATAATCATGAAAATAAGTCGAAAAATCATAAAAATAGTTTATAATATATTTTTTTTATCGATTAGGGTATTTTCAGCAACACTGGGCTCTGGACACCTCATAAAACTCGGGTTAGTTCCATGCGACTTAAATAAAATCATACATTCAGAACAGCAGTGACGACCCGAGTTGACACGTGTATAGGCGCTTGTTCCTTCACTAAGCACAATTTTATGCCTGATATCAAATAGAGTGCCAGCTCAACTCGTATATTGGACCCTTCTTTTTCTGTTTTTGCTTCTGTTTTTATGTGTCCAAAGGCAAGCAACTTTAGGCGTCTGTCCAGGGTCAGAGTACGCTTATTTGAGTGACATTCGGCTTGGATTCCATTCGGCTTTCCACTCGAGCATTCTGGCAATCGTCTCCACTAACTGGACTAAATACTTGAAATTCTGCTAATTAATAATGTTCATTGTACTGATATCTATCGATCAGTTTGCGCTCCGATTTTTCTTGACTTTGAAACACGATTGAAACAGAGCCGGGGCCTAGGCATATAATAACCATCGACAAGAAGTGAGCGAAATGTTACGTCTCTTTTCGTTTTACGTCTTGTGCTCTGACCTATTGCCATTACAGAGCAGTGTTAAGTAGCCCAGTACCAATGCACCTGATAGCCCTAAAGTGAAAGCAAGTTTCCGCAACGAAATCTTCTTTTCCTAGTTAGGCATTCTTCGTGATAACCACAGCATCAGGAGTTGGTATCGTCAGAATAGTGAACTTGACCTATGGGAAGCTGCGCTTGATCCAGCTGTTTGCTACTCAAGAACCTCATCAAAATTGATATTTCCCTGTTATTCTTTGCCAAGAGTTTCAAAAGGTCTAGCATTTCGGCGTCGTTTCCCCAATCTTTAAAGCCAAATTTCTTGATCTTCTCCAACCTTCTTTTTTGAGCCATGACCTCTGTTTCGAAGGCTTCAACATATTTTAATGGAAGGTTGTCGAAATCCTGAATAGCCAGAAAAAGCTTTTCTGTGGTCTGGTCGATGTTGTGCATCTCGCTCACGTAAGCTTCAAAGGACAAGTAGAAATCGGGGTCTTTGGCCAACTCTTCTCTTTCATTGTTGACGTCTTTATTTTCAATCTTCTGGCTAAGTTGCGAGGATGATAATCCCTGATGTTCAGCAGCTGGAAATTTGTCGTCCATATTGTTTGGATTCCCGTGAATAAGTTTTGAAACGTCAGATTTCAACTCTCCCTTCAAAAAATCTTCGGGATCTTCCCACGAGAATGAGTCTGAAACTCCCCAATATACATCATCATCCTCATCTTGAGGAGATTTCGCTTCTCCAGAGCTTGCAAAATTCTCTTCCGGGTACCGAGATAAAGGCAGAGGTGTATCTCTTTGAACAGAACGGTCAAGATTTGTGGGAATATTCATTCCAAAGACAGATCCTGGGCCACTGATAAAAAGTGCATTTACGAAGAGATAGTGAACTTTCATCTTTGATATTTTTAAAAGTGAGACTTCAACGTGTGCTTTGAAAGCTTACGCTTATTAAATAGCAAGGGAGCTCAATGGCAAACAACGATCTTGAAAAACATGCCTAATTTTTTGAGCTTGAAGAATTGTTTAACAATACAGCACATCTGAAAATTCAACAATGGTTCAACGGCTGCAGAAAAGTTAGACTTCTGGCCACCATTTGAAGCTATGATTTTCGAGAAAAAAGCCTCTCAAGATATTACTGAGCTTTGTGATGTTCACTTCCCCAGATTCACAGATTAGCGTGGATCCAGCACTGCCAAATACTACTTTAAGGTCAGGCCATTTTCCGGCATTGCGTGCTTCGGAATTTCAGTGCAATTTGAGCCCCGTTTCATTTCGCCATTCCAAAGTTACAAGCAACAATGACAGCATGACACATTCAAGGAGCAATTCTAAGACTAAACGGTGATAAATTCAGGAGGGGAGGCATTAAGATAGCTCTTTCATGTGAACTTGTTGAGCTTTACGGAAAAAAAGTTCAGCTTTCTATACATTTGACGAATGTTTAGTTTGTTTTTTAATTCTGATGTTAAGAGTACTTTGGGTTATGTTCAGGCTATCTTAAAGGGATCTGAAGATACCCACGAGAATGCGATGGCATGCATTATTCCTTGTAGATTAATGAAGTTTTTGTAGGTAGAATGAAAAGTCCGAAAATGGCAAATCGGCCTCGCATTTCTGTCTCTTCGTAGCAATAGAGTTTAGGGCCTTGATGTCCATCATTTCGAAGGGACAAGCAACACAATGAACAGAAAATAAAATGAAAAGTTAAAGATACAAAATGGAATTAGATCTCGAAAATAAAAATAGTAATAAAACCACTCTCGAACAGAAAAACGACAAAGACTGCTTTAGTTCCGCTCACACTAAGATGTTTGTCGAGTCACGGAATTCGTTGCATCTAAGCATTTCACCACGCGACTTACATTTGACAAATAATCAATCCTGGCTGCTACTCGATTGAGCTGTTTCTGCGCTTGGGAAAATCCTTGTTCATGTCTCCATTGTAAAGCAGGAACTAAAGACAAGTCATCAAGCGTCGATTGGCATGTTTTCAACTCGTTCATATATTTGGTGAGAACTGGGTCTTCGCAACTGAAACTCAGTGGTTCGGAAAGAGCCAAAGCATGGACTTTGCTTACCAAGCCTTCAATCTGAATTTTATAAGCATTAAACAGAGAATATTTGCAAAGCTTGTCGTTTGTAGTTGAACCCGTGCAAAGTGAATGTGCTAGTTTGTTCATTACACTGACTTCATGAAGCAGCAGCTCAACATCAAGCTCTAATGGTCTTTTTGCCGCAGGTGGCAAAGACGATTTCTTGAGATTCTCCCCCAACTCCATGAGTTCGGTTTTGGCAGCCAAAAAACATTGTAGGTCGATTTTACCATGATCATAGCATTGGGTCAAGCGAAGCGCCACAGAGCGAATACTTTCCTCGAACTCATGGAATTTCGGAAGAGTGACGAATTCTAATGAGTTTGGGTACTCTTTCAGGGCTTTGATTGAGTCCAACACGTCAGCACTGTCATTTCTTTTTTTCTTTTGGAGATAGCTCAAAGTCTGACTTGCAAGATCAGGTTCTCGGCTACTTTGCTTGTTCTTTAATTCTTTCTGGGAAGAAAGCAAGGGCATCAACATGGAGTGCTCTTCTGAATGAGGTTGGATTCTTGGGCGCGTCGTTTGTTCATCATTGACTTGTGAGCGAAAAGTAAGCAGTTGCAAGCTATAAGAGGCAACTAAGGCAACAAATATTGAGAGCATTAAGAAGTTCATGGCAAACGGGGACGATAAGGTGAGTAACATTTCATTTCTCGAAGTTGAGATCGGGGTCTAGAGCATGCCTTTATAAGGTCACTGGGCAATTGCAATTCATTTATTTGGTGTTCATATTTTAAGCATAGCCTGATTTACAATAGGGAAGGAAGCGGTGTGCTACGCCTGTGGTCATTTATTTAGGACTTCAACTGATCAAGATGCCTGGTTTTACTTGATGTTGTCCAAGAAAAGGTAAAATGATTAGATTAACCTATACCTTTCACTGTCCACGGCTGCTCAGAAAAATGTCATACCGCTAATAAGCGACTTTTAGAATAAGCTTGGAAAACGAGAAGAAAACGAGACACTCCCCGTGCTTCAATGCCTGAGATGATGAAGTTGTGTATATAGTTCTGATGAAATTATTGATGGTAGGATTTACTTTGAACAGTCTGAGGTCTCAATAAGAATTCTTAATCGCATACAAATAAACCAGAACTACTACTTTTAATAGAAAATTCTACTTATTTACCTATTTACTTAAATATCCTGTTAAATGCAAATTGTCCATGACACTAGGGATATACGACCCATTTACTCCACACAGAAAAAACGTGCTTGCTACAACAAGTAACACTAAAAACGCTAAGCCACCCGCTTTAAACCCTGAAACGCTTTAAACCCTGAAACGCTTTAAACCCCTGTTTCACTCCAGAATCACAACTTTCTAAACACCAGACACATGTTTACTCAAGAGAGTTTCTGAATTTCTAAGCATCTCGGTAATGTCCCCTTTCAACTGCACAAATTTCTCGGGAAGAAACGCTTGGTCCCACCCATTTGAATCCAAAGTCTCGATTTCCTCTAGCCGTGTCTTCATGAACCTAAGCTGCAGTTGTAAATGCTCTTCAGTTCCTTCGGCAAATAAAATATCCATGAGAAGACGTCCAGAGCCCTGGTTGAGGTCCTCGATTTCCTCTAGATATTCATCGGAAAACATTTTGGTGCACTCCGTCAAATTGTCAGGACGATTGTTGCATATCCACTTGGCAAAAACATCAAGAATACCTACTTCCGTGACCACGGCCTTGAGCGCAGCATCAATTCTCGAGCCTAGTTCTTGAAACTCTTCCGAAGACCCTACACTTTCCATCAAAACTTCAGTCAGTGCAATGGCCAAACTTCGCACGACTTTTCTGAAAGAAGCATACTTCCCAAAGTCTAGAGTGCCATTCACAAAGCAGTGTTGCAGTAAAGCCTTGAGTTCCACGAGTTCTTGTAAGACAACAGAAGCCTGTTCAATCAGATCACTTGTCACCGCCGTTTGTGATTCACCTGCCTCCCGTTTTTTAAGGCATTCCTCGCAAAACATGGCTTTATCATTCTCGCGTGTTTCAAGCTGTGGGTTCTCGGCAACGGGCTGTTTCAGATTCAAACGAACGCATTTTCCAGAAAGAGAACACCGGCGTTTGCCGTTGGAGTGCTTTTCCCGAATATGAGGTGATTTCTGTACTGTCTCTTCGGATTCTTTATTTACCCAGGGGGCCAAGAAATTCACCTGTTCTGATGTTTGGGAGGTTTTTGCTAAAGTGAGAATAGTGCTAGCAGATGTAGGCTTGGTGAGAGTGGCTGCGAAAGCAAGAGTTGAAAGAGTTGCAAGAGTTGCAAGAAGTGCGAGTTTCATTTCGCCCCGTTGGCCCTCTGAGAAAGGACCTTTCTATTCTGGTATTACCACTGGTTTATATAATATTGTTAGGATTTGCGATTCGGGTGTTTTGAGAAAATCTCCGCATTTCAAAAACGACAAAAAACTGAAAAACAACGCCCAGAAGAATTTCATCAAACTTTTAACGCCACGTTTCAGCTGGTTGAAACACCCTTGCCCCTTTCATTATCTTAAGGTCTTTTATGTTTTTGGCAAGGACTTTTCGTCTTTTTCTTGAGAATAAGGGCTTTTAGCATTGACTACTTGATTCTTCTTGTGTGCAAAGAATAGAAAACATAGACAGAACAGGGTATTGATAAGCTTTCAGAAACAAGAAGTCGAGTGCGCTATACATTTGGAAACCGCTGGATCTTCAAAAGGCTGCAATTTCGGCCAAGAACATAAATTGCGAAGATAAATGAAAACCGGACAAAAAACAGACAAAAAAAATGAAACACAGTTAATGCAAGTCTAAAGATTCATGATTCATTTGAAGATTACCTCGACACAGGTGCCGCACTCGGGGGCTGATGAGGGTTTTTTTCTAAAGGGGTTATTAGGTGAAGGGAGCAGGGATCAACGTGGACCCAAGTGATGCGATTCTTTTCCGATTTTATCGAGCACTGAATTGCATCGCCGAATGAAAGCACCCATTTTTTTTCTCTTTTGATTTGCATCGTGCTCGGTGGTAGCATCGGCCATTGTATATGTTAAACGGACTAGGCCCATTTTCAAAGTCTGAAAAGAATCAGCAATGATGTACATTTCACTTCTGAGTAAGACCCTAGCCTCAAAAAAAGCCATAACTTTGATCGCATAGAGTCAAGTCGGTTTCCGTTGCCGGTGACTATGTTTTCACCCGAGAATCAAAAACTCCACTTATTTGATTGGCTCCTTCGACTGGTCATTTTCGCAACATAGCAACTGTAACGCTTGCCCCGCTACCTCGGTATCCTCCGGTGGTACTTGACTTGAAGTTAGGGCTCTCAAAACCCAATTGATTAGTGTAGTCATTCTCAGAAGCAAGAGCTGAAGTCATCAGCCCTAATCTAGTTTCTGACGAATAAACCTTTGGATTAACAATCACACTAAACGTTTCAAGGGGATGTTCTCAAAGCGAGAAACTATACCGAGTAAAACACAAAAATATTGGATTAACTACAGCTCGTAATGATTTGAACGAATTAACTATCGCGACCTACTAATTTTAATCAACCCACCGTGCGAGTAGACTGGACAACCTCAGACTACAACACCTTCTTCTCTAATCAGATGTAACTCGTTCAATACTTATAATAATATTAACAACCGAATTCCAATTCGACATATACACAAGATTCTACTACCAACTCCTACTGCCTCCACGTGGGCCAATTCTCAAATGCAATAATATCCTATAACCCTTACAATATCAACCTCTCTCTCGAATACACGGGGATCTGCTTGGCCAACTTGATGCTCTCATCAGCTAGACTCGACCGCGTCTTTGCATTGTCGCTCATGGTTAGAATGGAGTCTAGTTGCACTCTATCATAAGCGATCTCGTGGATACCATCAACCACACGAGAGGGTGTCTTTTTGGAGCCCTGCTTGTTACCTGATTTCTTATCTTTCTGGCCCGAAGCCACTATCGCCTGGTTGGTTAAGGTCAAAATGTAGCTATTCAGCGTCAAAGCGTCGATTTTCGAGTCTATGATCTCACTCAAGGCCAGGATCGTGGGCACGCTCCAGTTGAAGAGACCGCCCACATCAATCACCGCCTGGACGAAAGTCCACGAACGACTTGTGTTGATGTTGATGAGAACATTGAGCACACGCTCCAACCTCTTGCTGTCCGCGTCGTATTCCTTGCTCAACACCTCCAGAAGTTTTTTGGTGATATTGGGCAACGAGTGGTCTTTGAGAATACGGTCGATGGTTGCATTCAAGAAGTTCGACACAAACGCCACCTCCGCGGTGTTTGCTGGGTCCAACTCCTCGCGAACATCCACGAGGTTTGTGAATTCCACCATGAGCTCGTCAAGCGTCAACACGGGGCAGTATTTGATGGCTTCTTTGAGTAATTCGGGCTGGTCGAGCGCAGAAAGGAGCACCAACAAGCCCTGGGTGTATTTGGCGGGAAACAACGGGTGGGTCAAGAGGTAGTTGACGGCCTTCTGGGGCACGAAATTGTCTTGGTTGATTTGCACGTTTTTTTCGGCATCCAACGAGAATAGAAGCGACACCACCTGCTCGATGAACCTGTGGTCCACCACACGATCGGTTTCGGCCGAGTACCGCGGAGCAGCAGTCGCCGATTGGTCTGAGGAAAGGAACTCAAGCACCTGTGCCTCGAAAACACTGCTGGACTTGTTACCGTAGGCTTCTTCCAAGGCCTTGTACACTTGCTTCATTTTCTTCAAGTTTTTGGCGTTCGACTTGGCCAAATTGTCTTCTGCTAGGTGTGGGAACCCGTGCCAGGGGCCAGCCGCGGGTTTCCGTTTGGAAATGGCCTTGCCAAGCGACTCGCTCAAGAGATTGAGCCCCACGTCCACCTGGATCAGCTTCAACTTGCAGATCTTGGTCTTGTCCTCGATGTTCAAGTAGAGGGCAAACGTGCTGGTCTGGTCTATGGACTTCTCATGAACCGGAAGCGCGAACGGCAACGACACGTCGTTTCCGGAGTTGTTGGTGTGCTCGCTCAACAAGCTCTCGAACTTGAAGCTGATCAAGTACACCAGCGACTTGTAGGAGAGGAGAAGCCTTTCGGAAGCAACGGCCACAAGTGTTACAGAGCTCGAGCCCGAGCCCGAAGCCTGGGCGGTTGCATTTTTGCAAAGCGGCGCCACCAGCACCTGTTTGACCACTTCCTGTGGTTTCAGGAGCGAGCGGGACCCAATGGTTTGTGTGCTTGTGTCGTACGTGTAAAGTACGCCCTGACTGTATGCGCACTTGTTTTCCAACGTTCCAACAGGCGAGCTGGAGGAAACCTGGTAGATCTCAAACGATTTCAAGCCGTCTAGCGCCACGAGTCGGAAAACAACGCTACCCAGGTCTTGTTCGCGGACGGCATAGAAGAGCAAGTCGGTCTTGTGATGAAACAGGCCTTTTCGGATGAAGGTGTGGAACTCGACCTTGGCTGTTTGTGCCGCGGGGCTGGCCATGAACCCTTGAGGCAGGGCAATCTTCAACGAGTATTTATTGTGTGACGGCGCTGCCGCTTCATCTTTCTCTTGTTCCTTTTCATCCTTGCCTTCTCTGGCCCTCGTATACTCAACAACAAGAAACCGGCCGTTGGCCAAAAGTACATAGATGCTGTTTCCACTGGAAAACTTCACTGCGACCGCGGCGTTCGGCAAGGTGAGCTCAGCGGTGGCCGTGGTCTCGTTGCCGGTGTTTTCAAGCAAAAGAAGGCGTGAAGCGTTGCGCAGGGTCAAGCCAATAACGTATAGTTGGGCCTTCTTGGAGTCGGGGCCGATGCTTTTCACGTCCATGCTACGCACAGTGGTGCTGGGCGAGAGCGGGTACGACCATACCAATTTTGGCGTCGGCTTCAACAAGTAGCTGGCAATAATCAGCTTGGAGATTCCCACGTCGATGGTGTCGGTGATGGAATAGTCTTTTTCCCTCTGCGACTCGGCCACCACTACTCTTTCTGAGAGCGAGAGGTGGGGAGTGCGAGGCAACTCCATCAAGGTGTAGGTGTCGCCCAATGCGGGGCCTGCCACAGACATGATTGGACTAGCTAAGGCTGAAAGAAAAGCGGATGTTGGGGCTTTTCTGGCGTTGTGGAAATTGATTCCGAGTCTGCTAATATGCTTTGGCTCTGGTGATGAGGGAGTGCAGGCAACCCTTGAAAAAATACCTAGTTATAAGTACTGTTATAGGAGGGACGCGCGATGCTTTAGTTTTGTATGAAGTGTTTTACTGGTGCAAGGGTGCGGGCGTATCTAAGAAGGTTAGTTCTAACACTGGCCTGGACAATGGGTGTGGAAAGTCCTTGAAATACCCGATCTTTCTTTTTGGTGTGTGTTCTTGTTGTTCTACGGAATCGCATTTTTCGATTTGCTTTGAGCCTGTTTCTCGAATGTTGATGAAGCCTTGGTCGCCCACGTACACCAGTGACCACAGTTGCTGCAACCGGTGCTCAGTGTATTGAATAAACAAGCAGAACCAAGCGAAATCGGATTTTCTCAATATTTTGATTTGGACGTTTCCAGGCTATACTGAAGTCCCAAAGGCTCAACAAGATCTTTGTCTGGGTTTTGCAGTGACTGACTTCCGATCCGTGTGGCATAATCACGAGAACCGATTGCGAAGTGATGTACCACATTATAGTGGATGTTGCCTGGGTACCTTTTTGGGCCAGGGACAAAGAATTTGAAGTGTGTGAAATCCTCAAACTGTTGTCTTTGGTTTTTCCGGCACTTGGGCCCAAACTTGGAAAAGCTGAGTAGAGAGAATGAACGGTGAGATTAGGTCCAGACTCATGGTATAACTATAGCGTATCTGCTCCTTGCTCATGGCGAATGGCGAATGGCCCTTAGTTCTTGCCCTTGCGTTTTTTGTCTCCTCAAAAAATAAATCAACCTTTTAGGGGCTAAGAATTCAAGAATATTTTTTCTAGATATCCACTCCATCCTCAGTGAGCTCTTAGCACGTACGGCTCAGTACATAAGCCTCAGTACATAAGCCTCAGTACATAAGCCTCAGTACATAAGTCTTGCCACAAAACTTACTACACAAGCAAAAAAAAAAACGTTCGAGTGACGTTCGCTGATGATATGGCAGCACGCTCGTCTGCTTCTCTATGTTCGAGCTGCGGCCTTGCTCACCAAATAACTTAAATCATATAGTATACATTACACTTGATTGATAAAGTGCGTATGCAAGAAGACGATAAAACACTACCCCACTACCAGACGTTGCACGTGCTTTTCCGTAAAAAAATTCTCTCTTTTCGCTTCTCCTCTAACAAATTCAGAACCATCTCAACCGGGAAATCAAACTTTCCGTTGTTTTACATGATTCTTCTGGTTACACCTTTTCTTCTGCTGATCGAAGATTAATACTGTCTGGTGCGACACTCCATTTTGCAGCCACTACTTGGTACTTGGCACCCTCACTCACCTTTTTGGCGACCCTACATGAATGTTCTCACAAATAACTTTCAGCATTCAGTAACTTTTGACTTAAATATTTTTAATCCAAAATTTCGAAATGGTCTTAGAACTTATCGAGTATTTAGCACATGAGCCCGGATAGCACAGAATAAATGTGAGGCTCCCAGAAACTCAATAAAGCAGAAGGGACTCTACAACAAGGTAACCTTGTCCGCGGCCTCATTGGGAAATATAGCTTAATAATGGCTTGCCTTAATTTTCAACCGAAGGTTGCGCTCGGCCCCAAAAAGGAGGAACATAAAAAAGCAAAAACGATATCTGGGGTATTTATTGAATAAACTCGTTAACTATATTTTCAAGATATGTTGAGTCTCGTCACCTTTTATCTATTCAATGGAAGAAATATCTGAGTCAATATTGGGAACATTGCCCTACACTCAAAAGTTCACCTGCAGCGTATTATCTCTACAACAAAAACATCAGCAAGAGCATTGCAAAAATAGAGGCTAAAGACAGAAATCCTAAACGTGAAGTAGAAAAGCTTTTTTTTCTTTTCTCCCTTTTCTCTCTTTTCTCTCTTTTCTCTCTTTTCTCTCTTTTCTCTTTTCTCTTCACTTCAGGGTTCCTGCCTCGTCTTCCTTTTGGTCGCGACTCGTCTGCCTCAACCCAAACTTTATACCAACACTCAACACCAGAACACAAAATCCTTGCCTTTTTGCCATGTCTTTGCCGGTGACGTGGAAACAGTTCCAGCTCTTCGATTTCCTACCGATCCGGGACCCGAACTACCAGTCGGTCCTGCCTCTTTTTTCGGACCCGCAGCTTTCGGCCATCACTACACTCCAGACCCATATTGCATTTGGCGTCCACGGCCATGTCAAGCTTCTCGACAAGAAAACGTTTGGGTTGGTGCAAACTTTCTGTGCTTACGAAGACGAATATCGCATCACTTTCATGAAACCGCTAGCGCTGCTGAACATATTGGTGACTCTAGCCGAGAAACAGGGCTCCCCTGCTTTGATCAAGATATGGGACCTCCACAAAATCTTGCAATTGAACGCGGCAACGCTTGCAAATGACGATTCGATGAGTCATAAGTACCTTACGCTTGTTCTGGTGCACGATGGCGACGACTCCTACCCGATCACGTGCTTTCTGTTTAACGACTCTTTAACGTGCGTTTCGCTAGGTTACGCCAACGGCAAAGTGATACTAGTGCGGGGCGATTTGCTCCGGGATAGGGGCTCTAAACAGCGGGTCATTTATGAGGGTACAGATCCTATCACAAGCGTGCTTTTCAACCGCTCAGAGGAGATATTGTATGTGACGACTACCCTGAAGATATTTACGCTATCGACCACGGGAAGAAACAAGGGAAAACCGGCGCGAATCCTCTCGAAACACTCTGGTGCCGATCTAGACTGTGTGGATGTGGAACCCAGGTCGTCCAAGCTTCTTGTGGCCAATACTGATGGCCTCACGTACTATAACACCGTGAATAAAGTTCAGGTGATAGGATTCAGCGTGGCCAAACGCAAGATTCTCCGGCTTTTCAAAAACTACTTATTGGTGGTTTGCCCCATGGAAGAAACGTCTTCGAACGCCTCCAAGTCTGTGTTGACCAAGTTGCTTGTTTTGGACTTGTTCAACATGCACGTCTCCTTCAGCTTAACCATTCCTAATCTGTCTGTGTCTCATGTTTTTGGCTTCAACTCCGACCACGAGGCATACTTGCTCTCGACGGATGGCATACTTTACAAGCTCCATGAAAAACCGATAAACCAGCAGATCGAGTCCATCATCCAACGCGACCTTTTTTCTGTTGCTTTAAGTCTTGCAAAGCAAAACAACTTGGATGCCGAAACAATGATGAGAATCAACAAGTTGCACGCAGAATACTCCTACAAGAAACAAGACTATGATCATTCTGTCCAGAGCTATATTGACTGTCTTCCGTATTTCGTCGACCTTCCCAAAGCGGCGGACCCCATGGCAGAAAATTTGGACGACTTCATTATCGATGTGGTGACCAAGTTTAAAGAAGTGTCCAACATCCACAACATGACCAAGTTTTTGGCAAAGCTATACGAGTTGCAGCTCGCGGATAGCGACCACTTGACTTTGTTGCTTTGTTGCTACTGTAAGTTGAGGATGAAAGACGAGTTGGATACTTTCATTGCTAACTTTGATTTGACTGAAACCCCCGACTCGTTGTCGCCGCAAAGACTTGACTTGAACAAGCTCAATTATCTGCTAATCATCAACTTATTCAAGGAATGTGGATACTTTTCCCAAGTCACGTTGCTCTTGTATAAGCTCAACCACCCCCACATGATAGTAGACATTCATTTGAATGACTTGGAAGAATACCTGGTGTGTTTGTCCTACATGAAAACGCTACCTGTGAATGAACTTCTTGGGATCCTCATTGATTTTCTGCAGAAATTGCTTGAAGTCAAACCGTTGGAAACTACGAAGCTTCTTATTGAGGTGTTCACTGGGAAATACAGGCCGAAAACCACCCACTCGCTTTTCAAATCGGAGTCTGAAACCGAGAAGCCTGTTCTCGAGAATGAACACCAAAAAGAAGAGAAGCAAGAGACTGTTGACGCTGGAACATCCTCCTATAATGCCATTCTCGGGTATTTGGCCAGTACTTTGAAAGGTGACGTTAATAAAGAGGCCAGTCAGGTGGAAGCAGAGGAAGCAGAGGAAAGCCAAACTCCGACATATCTTCCACCGCGTCCAAGTTTAGTCTACGATTGTTTCATGAACCACTCGAGAGAGTTTGTTGTCTTTCTTGAGGCGTGTCATGAGTCCATCGAAAAATTCCAGGGAAGTAAAGAAGAGCTAGATCGTTTGAATGCTACTTTGTTTGAAATGTACGCGTCCATTTCCTCGGAGCACACGGAAGAAACGCAGCTTTGGTCGGAGAAAGCAAGGGCTTTCCTTGAGAAGCACATGGACTCGATCGACCAATCACACGCGCTTTTGATCTCTGGCATGTACAACCTTGAAATTGAGGATATTTTCGTCAGGGCGAAAGTCAAAGGTGCCGAGGAAAACACGTTCAGGGTGGCGCAATTATCCGGAGACTACTCAAAGGCTTTAGAGGTGGTTCGTGATTTTGGCGACGAAAAACCCGCACTCTACAAGCAAATGCTCAAGTTTATTGTATCCTCAAATGACATGTTTGAAAAGGCCTCGCAAAAGGATATCCAGTATCTACTTGACAACATAACAAAACATGGACTAGCAACGCCTTTGGAGGTTATCCAAATCTTGAGCACCAACGAAAAGTCGTCTCTTGGCATGGTCAAGGACTTTTTGATTGACCACTTCAGCAATGTCCAAAAGGAGATTGCAAACAACCAGAAGCTCGTGGAATTGTACGAAAAGGACGCCTCTAGAGACAGTACAAAATTGGCAGAGCTACAATCACAGCCATTCATGCTCCAGAACAATGTTTGCTCCAGCTGTGAACTAAAATTGGAGGCACCTTTAATTCATTTTATGTGCAAGCACTCTTACCATCAAAGGTGTCTAGTCGAAAACACGTACATTCCTGATGCAGCAGACTCCTCTGCAGAGCCAATATGTCCACTCTGTGCAAGCGAAATCCAGAGCGTGAAGGCTATACGTGAGCAGCAGATTCACACCAAAGCCGAATATGACACCTTCAAAACGAAGCTTAAAGAGTCTAATGACCCGTTTAAAGTTATGACTGAATATATTGGTCGCGGGGCTATGGACTTTTGAGCTGGACATCGGTTGGACATCGGTTGGACATCCGTACACAGTGACCCCATTTTGCAACCATTCTGAAACACGCGTGCGCGGACCCGGCCTCATTTAAACAGACGGATATCGCCAATTTGATTAATGAGTTATCTGCTACACTAGGGAAAGAGCAGGAATTGTTGCTCATGTTTGCAGTTTATCACAAGAAGACACTCGCAGAATTGCGTAGAATCTTGGAGAACATCGATAATGTTGGCAACGAAGGAAAACACAGCTCGTCGCATCGGGAGTCTAACTCTGCTACATATACAGCTGCGTCAGCTCACGATGTCGCCATTGCTATTTCCATATTCAAGAGGTTCATAAAAGAAGTTGAGAAAATGCTACACCTGGAACGCCCAAAGAGCGAAGATGACGAATTGCCTGTTTTCTCCATGATGAACGAATGGGTGTTAAATCAAAGAAAGTTCCGAGACTCCATCACCCGAATCATGAGCGACTATTACGACTGTTTGAGGCTGAAGTCTGCTCATCAAAGAAACCCTCAGGTCGTATCTTTAGGGCAAATAATCGAGGGGCTTGCCTCATACATCAAGACTGCAAAAAATAGTTCGAGTCTTCTGGAGGAAGAGGCTTTTAACAGCACCATTGCTTTGATGAAGGTTAATCGCATTCTTCAACTTAAAGATCTCAACGCCTCTGAAGTGGACGCGTATCACGACTTTGACGCAGAACAAGCCCGGAACCAAGCCGAGTCGGGTATTGCCAATAGTCTTGCAGCCAAAGATAAGAGAAAAGAGGAGCAGCCGCACCATTTTGTCGAGCAATTGAGGGAGCTCAGAAAAATACATGCTCAAGTGAGCCAGGTGAGAAAGATTATCCAGCACTTTGAGCAAGGCTACCTTAATTTTTTATACACGAAGATGGAGTATGCAAACGTTTGGAAAGCCAGTCTTCTCAGTGAAAAATATGGCTACGCTGTGGAGTGCTATTCTGAAAAATGCAACAGAGAATTTGAAGAGGCTCGGGTGAGAAAAGATGGAGTATCACGTTTGATAGGAAAATTGGAAGAGGCTGAAACCTTACTTAAGAACTCCGAGGATAGTCTTGTGAGAGCGCAGCTGTGCGTGCTGAAGGAAATTAACCATTTGACAGAAGCCTTGGAAAACCTGATCCCGTTGATTGTTGCATTCTGTTTCCAAGCTATCGCTGCCAGATATAAAGGACTTATTGGGGAAGCAAATCTTGTGAAATACCAGGAGTTGAGGCAGCGTGTTCCCGAAATTCCCGCCGCCGAAAAGAAACCCGAGCGGCATGTTTCAAAGAGCAGGCTGACGATGAGCCAAAAAAAGCATTCTCTCGAGAAACTCGGCTCGTCTAAAGTAGCGAAAGTTGCAGATATGCTTGGCCTTGGCACTAGAAAAGACACGAAGTCCTCTGCATACAAAAGAACCCCCACGATATTGCACCAGGACATAATAAGAGAGTACGAGGTGACGTTTTCGCAAACGTTGATTGTGCTTGATCAAGAAAGGGCTAAAAGGTACGAAAGTCTACAGGCAAGGCGGAAGAGAGGCGGTGTTGAAAGCGACACGCCAATCCATGCGTAGGCAGTGTGAAATGGGGGAAACGAATAAAAATGGATAAGATCTAATGAATAAAGATGAATAGAAAAGAAGGTGAATAGAAAAGAAGGTGAATAGAAAAGGAATAAAGATGAATAGAAAAGGAGTCGTAAACTGTACCGCCACTGCGAAGTTGAGAAAATGGCTGGTGTGGAAAAAGCCGCGGTTTGCTTCTTGTTCAATCGGAAGTTCGACGTTCGCACCAACTGCATCATTGCGCCAGTTACTTTGCTATCGTGTGACACTCACGACGTGACGACGCGAAACACTGCCGATCCACCAAGAATAAAATTAGCCTTTCGCCAGTCAGCACCACCCTGGCCAAGCAAGCCAACAGGCAAAGAGAAAATGGTGAAAAGAAATAGTGAAAAGAAAAAGTGAAAAGAAAAAGTGAAAAGAAAAAGTGAAAACAAATAGTGAAAAACAAATAGTGAAAAACAAATAGTGAAAAACAAATAGTGAAAAACAAATAGTGAAAAACAAATAGTGAATAGAAAAAAAACAGAAATATCTAAAATCTAACCTTCGTGCGCAACACACGAGCCACTGCCGGAAATCCGCTTTTTCCCATAAATACATTCCTAAATAACCTCGATTGTTGTGGTCTTGTCGTCGGTAGCGTTAGAGCTAGGTGCACTTGTGGGAGACGACACTTGCTGCGCAAGTGGACCCTTTTTTCAGCCTTTACGCCTTTTCTGTAGATAGGCTTTTTTTTTTTTTTCTCTTCTCTTTCTATTTGCTCTGATCCCAACCGCCCTCGCTCACGCTCGCTCACGCTCGCTCTCGGCGCACGCATTTTCTCCAGCCCCTGATCTCTTTTTCTCTTAAAGCCACTTTGCCTATTTCTATTTATTCACTTTGTTTCAACAACAACCAGAAGAAAGTCCTAATTCTCTAATCTGCAATGTCTACTGACTCTTCTGTTTCATCCACGGGCATTCCAGTGCCCTCTCACTCTTCGATGTGCTCGTTGCTTACCTGGAAAGATCCCGCCGCCACGGGGAAAGTTTTTGGCGCCATTATTGCGGGATTGATCTTGCTCAAGGTGAACATTGTTAACCACGTTTTCCACTTGGCGTACTTGGGGCTTTTGGCGGCCGCTGCCGCCGAGTACTCGGGGCGTGTATTGACCGGCCAGGGGTTTGTGAGAAAATACGCCGGTGCTCCCAAGACGAGATCGGGCACCCTCAAGAAATCGGTGTTGCCAGCGTTGGGTGACGCGGCCGAGGCTGTTGAGGCGGAGGTGCACAGGGTGGTGTATGCTCAGAACATTGAGTCGACCTTGAAGGCCGCCGCTTGTTCGTACATTTTGTACAAGTTGACGTCGTGGTTCTCTCTTTACTCGCTTGTGTTTGCCGCCGTGGTGTTGGTGTTCACGTTGCCTGCTCTTTACGAAAGCAACAAAAAGCAGATTGACGCTGCTGTTGACCAGTACTCCAAGCTCGCCAAGGATAAGACTTCCGAGTACACCACAATTGCACAGGAGACAGTTGCCCCACATTTGGATGCATTGGCCAAGAAGACCGGCCCAGTGGGCGACTTCATCCTGTCGAAGCTCCCCACGAGAACTGCTGGTTCCACCGTGGGCTCGCACGCATACACCAAGTCATCTATGTCATCTTCTGGCGCTGCTGAGGAGCCAAGTGTTGGTGTCACGACAGGAGCCTCCAAGTTCCCCGACGTACCTTCACATGGCTCGAAAGAGTCGCCTCAGTCCATCACTGAGGCCGTGGAAGCTGCCGCCGAGCCTGTCATTTAAACAAACACACCGCCATATGCGTGTGGCTTGCGTGTCGCGGCAGCTGGCTCGGTGAAACGCGTCTATGCGCAACACAGTGCTGGACTTCTCTCTCTGTATTTATACTGACTGATTCTATAATGCTAGCCGACATGCTTTACTGACAGGTGGCCGGGGTGGGAAGCCTTTCAAAGCAGGCAATATACTTTGAGCCCTTGTTCCTCTCGACCTTCTGGCCCTCTTCCGTAGCGTTGGTCATGATTGCCACACACCTATCCTCTTGCTCCCACTGCTGGCTTTTCCGTTCAAACAACGGGTGCTCTTGCAAGTGCTTCACCATCCATTGGTGAAGATCCTCTACATCAGTAATGGTATAGATAATGCCGCCCTCTCGCAACACATAGGCGTATTCCGACAAAAGAGTATTGGTGATGATCCGCGCCTTATGCTTTCTCTGTTTGAAATGCGGATCGGGAAAACAAAAGAACATCTTGGATAATTGGCCCCGGTGGAAAAAGTTGGGGGTGAACTTCATGGCGTTGCCCCGCAACACCGCAATGTTCTGATACTGCTCCGTATCTTTATGTTGTTCTCGCAATGCAATGATTCGATCCTCCACATACTGGGTCACCTGGACTCGGATCTCCATGCCCAAACTCAATTTGTCTGGGAACGCCGTGGCAAGGTTGATAAGCAAGCCACCGTACCCACACCCAATGTCGGCAATCTCGACGTTTTGCGTCATTTTGCCGTTTTGTTCGTCGAAATAGTGTGGATATAACTTGCCCCAATTCATCATTGAAGGCTCTTGTGGATAGTCGAGCCGATGGTCGGAAAACGGGTTTGAGTGTGCTCTCTGGCGATAGAAGCGTTTTCGGGGCAAGTCGATTGCATCGGGCTCGGGCGTCGGGGTCTCGATCCGGGCGTGTTTAAGCACCTTACGGGTTTCTTCTTTCTTGTCTCTATACGCTTTTCTCTTGGACTCGGCCTCTCGCTGTTCACGCAACTGCGTGTCCTTGTCCTTGGTCACCTTGGGTGCCGTTGCCACTGGTTTGGCCATCTTTGATATCTTACGTGTTGCGGGTGCAAAGAGGATATATTCTGGCCCAAGCTTATTAGATTACTCAGGTTTATTAGCAAAAGTGCTGCTGATGCAGTGCGTGAGAAAATCCGGCAGAGATGGTCATCGTGAGTGGTGAGCACGTAGGAGAAAGAAAGAACGAAAGAAAGAAAGAAAGAAAAAACGAAAGAAAGAAAGAAAGAAAGAAAGAAAGAAAGAACGAAAGAAAGAACGAAAGAACGAAAGAAAGAACGAAAGAAAGAGGAGAAATCTGAGATACTCAGGGGTTGTAAGTGTTTATTCTTCTTTTTTTCTTCTTTTTTTCTTTCCTGTTGTTAGTTCTTCTTTTTCTATGGGACTTACTCCTGTTAATTCTAACGCCAGCAGACGTGCTAGTTGCAGGCCTCACTCTCTTGACTGAAAAGCGCAGCACGAATCTGAAATAATCTCAAGGCCTGAGACCTGAGGCCCGACGCCCGACGCCCGCAGGTCGCGGCAGTGAAATACATCTTTCACTAAAACTCGCTAGTATTAGTATTAGTAGTAAGTTTTGTGATATTATTGTGCATATCATAGGAGATGCTTGATGGGAGTTTATATTATACAATCGTCCATTGCGGAAAAGACTGACGCGCTAGGAATAAATCTTCGTCCATGTTTCCCGTGTGAGATTTGAAATATCCAGCGTCGGAGATGTTTTAACTCTAGACACTGCAAGTTTTGAGTTCTCCTTACTTCGTCGACTTAAGTGTCTGAGGCAACTTATAAGATCTACTTCATTGTTGTAGTTCTTCTTCCAAGGCGATCTCAAACTTCTTGAGATGCCATGTTGATCTGGAGTATACCCATGCCACACAATGTCTTGAAAAGCTTGGAGAATGCAGATCGGAATCAAGGCTGATTGCAATTTTAGTAGGTTTTTTTTTTGTTTTTTGTTTTTTGTTTTGTAAGTATTTTGAGTACGTCACATATGATTAGGGCTTTTGTTAGACTGTGCAAATTTAATACTTCTTCCAAGTCTTGAGGAAGGCCTCCAACATCAACACACATTGAGAATATCTTCGTTACTATCGATAATTTCGAGTGTTCCCGAAATATTTTTCACTGCTGTTAATGATCGATATTGAAACCTTAATTTATGTTAATTAGATTTTCGTGATGTAACATATGGATCTTGTATCTATATTGCTTATCTCTAGCATCACTCGGTCGCAGTGTCTTCTCAAGATAAACAATTTAGCTAGTACAGCTTTAGCACCTCTCATGATATCTATCATTACAATTCTGCTCTTTTCCAGGCAAGACTCTTTTTTCCATCTTCTACTTTGTTTTTAGTTTTCTCTTCTCTTTCTTCTTTCGTTTCTTCTTTCGTTTTTCCTTTTTTTATTACGCCCCTGTACTCTCCCTCTCATCCACTTAAACTACCATAAGTTACTATTCGACAAGTTGACGGAGCTTTGAAATGAGCTTTACCATTATATGTCACTCAACCCACGACTCTGGAAAGCCCAGCCAAACTCACCCCTCAACTGGCCTTCTTTTCTCTTCAAATCTTCTGTTCCCTCTTTATTTACAAGCTATTCACCCTCTAGTTCTCTGAAGCCTCATTCTCGCCCTCAGGGGGAGACTCCCCACCACCAAGATCCTTTTCCCTCTGGCCCATGGTCAAGTAAAGCATGGTCCCCGGTGACTCCAACGTACGCACCAAGCCAGCACCACCCAAAATCGTCAAGATTCCCGCCAATTGGCCTTGCAATTCAGCCTTCGTAGGCAAGGTCTTGAACTGGTCTACCTGGGATACGCTATATACAGAGGACTCGATACGGGCGCCAATCAAAAAAAGCTTTTCGCCCGCCTGTTTCAAGATTTTCATCACCTGAGCTACCACAGTGGGATCGCACTGAGGGATGGTGATTACTGCCGTTGGACCATTAAGCAATTTCGACAATGGGTGTTCGACGTTTTTGTTCTTCAAGGTGTTTTTATGCAATGCGGGGTCTTGTTCGTGTGCCGAACGCAAGTACACGTCGTACAAGTTGTTCCGCAAATACGTCAACTTGACCCCCAATTTTTTGAAGTCGTTTCTCACTTTTAAAGTATCGTTTTTCAACAAGTTATTGTGGTGCACGTACAATACAATCTCGTTGGTATCGTTGAGATATTTGTAGTAGTCCACCAAGAAGGTCTTTCTCAGGAGCACGTGTTTCGTTGTTTTTCTGTTCAAATCAACGACTGATGCCGTGTCCTTGTGTTGTTGAAGCTGCTCCTGCTGCTGCTGCTGCAAAGAATACGATTGGGTCGAAAAGCCGTGCCACGACACAACGGGAATTACGCTGGTGAGACCGGCAAAATTGACCATCCGACACGCCGCTAGCCGGCTCGGTCTCATGCTCAACGCATTAAATAGTATCCGCATTGCTGTGTTGATCTGAAACTAGACTGATACGACCTGGATTCAAGATGATTTTTTCTCTCACTAGTACTGGGTGATTTTTCTGGCTGCGACAGGTGAGGTACTGGCTTAAGCACGACCCAGACAGGTGAGATACTATAGTAAGAGAACTATGACAGGCGCTGCAATGTTGTGATAATTGAGTGAGACTTGCAAAAGCGTGTTTTCTTCTCTAGTAGATGGCTTTGCTTTTTTTCTTTTACTTTTTTCTTTTGTTTTTTCTCAGTCTGTTGTCGTCTGCTTGGGATGTATACTTAAAGGTGATGAGAGTCGGTAAGATCCGTGGTGCGACTCGTGTGCCGATTGTCAATTGATACTGGGACCGGGGTAAAGGCGATTTGCCTTTGAAGAGTCAAATTCTCTGAATATGGTACTTGTTTTTTATCTTGAGAAAGTATTTGAAATGTGTCTACGTTTCTGCTTTTTAAATTAGTCGTTTGCCTTGACAATAATACATAATTTTCAAAAGCGGGGACACTCATGAAAAAATTAAAGATTGTGAGCAGTGTACCTCTTTCCAGCTTCTCTCCATCTGTCAGTAAAAAATACTAGATTTCAAGATGATTTCCCCAAACTCTCAGCACTATGTCTTTGAACGGCTGAGAATAACTAAACATAATTAAATCCGAAAAAATACACAAAACTCTACTTCAATCAAGATTTGCTATCCGTTGATGAGGCTGCGGCGATG
>JAJMGV010000049.1:21856-74074 GCA_030582695.1 [Candida] golubevii
CTATAAATACGAATAGCAACCGGGTCTGTTCTCGAGAGAGTTGTTCTTCCTACAACATCTCTTAGAGGACTCGCTTTAGGGCAACCCATACATACTTGTATAGATAACGGTAAGAGAGTATTAGTCTAAGACACACTTTAGCCATAAGCCAGGTGATCCCTAGCTTATCGAGTCCCTTGTTAGGATCGTTTCCTAACAGATGCTCAACAGTGCGAGGAAAAAGTTATCTGGTTGAGCTCGGGGCATAACAAATGAAAACTTTGGATTAACTAATTGAAAAAAGAAAAAAGAATAATGAGTGGAAAAAAAGCCAAGATATTCACCTTAATTTCTCGTAGTGCTCGAATCAGATATATCTATTGGTAGAATGCTCACAATTCCTTCCCCAACCTCACTCATTTAGCAACAAGATAAAGAAAGAGAGAAGAGATCAGGAAACTTTTTATTTGAATGGCTTTTCGCAAGAAAGAACAAAGAAAATATCCAATTTGCTTGCTCGACAATTTTAACATTTTTTTCTTCATTTTCGCTAACACTCAAACATGCTTCACCTGGGAGAGGTTCACTTGCAATCATTTTGCAGTCGACCTCTGAGACCAGTGCATCCTCATAGTCAACCGTCTCATCGTCATATTCTTATCGGGCGTCGATGGCTTATGCTACCAGCCACATTTTACTAAAAAACAAGCCAGGGCTCCTTAATTT
Source organism: [Candida] golubevii (assembly GCA_030582695.1). Classification (NCBI taxonomy): domain Eukaryota; kingdom Fungi; phylum Ascomycota; class Pichiomycetes; order Serinales; family Metschnikowiaceae; genus Metschnikowia; species [Candida] golubevii. Next base: position 22,562 of record JAJMGV010000049.1, read on the forward strand.
TTCAGTCCTACAAAGCTACATGATCCAAGGAGAGCTAAGCGACTTTTTGAGCTCGTTGAAGCTGGCTGCGGGGGAATCTCTGCGGGCGTCCGAAGAAAAGACAAGGAAAAAACAGAAAACGACGAAAAGCTTACTGGATACGTCGAGGCTAGGCAACAACTCCGCATTTGGATACATTGAAATCAACAAGTTTGAGCACTGCGCCAGATCGTTGCAGAAAAACGTCCGCACCATCATCGATGAGGCTCCCACTGAACGCCAACTCGATGGATACTCACAAGATTCTACTATAGATCGGTTCGCCAAGCTGGAGGCCAAAACGAACCCGCTTCTCCGGCTCGTCGCCCAACTCAAATCAAAGTATCTATCTCGCGACTTGCAGATTTTTGACGACATTTTGGGCAATTGTGTGCTGGTAAATGCATCTAATGCAAGCCTGGAGACAGATTCTGAGACCAAAACCACACCTTCTCCGAAGAGTGACCTGGAGGACGAAGACCAGAAAGTGGTGCAAGGATTGCCGCCGCTTCCAAAAATAAACGACCCTGCATTGCGCCTGAGAGTATTTCAGCACAAATCGACAAGTGCAAACAAGACGTATTTGAATGATGACGAGATCGTCTTAACACATAATGAGCGAATAGAGTTTTTGGGAGACTCGGTGCTCAATTCCGTGGTCACTTTTATTCTTTACAAGCGGTTCCCGACGGCGAATGAAGGCCAACTTTCGCAAATCAGGTCGTCGCTTGTGAGTAATAAGGTGCTAGGTGAGTTTTCCGTAGCATATGGCTTTGACAAGAAATTGAGATGCAACATCGACGAGGAAGCGCTCAAGACAGGCCGGCAAAAAGTGTTTGCCGATGTGTTTGAGGCGTATATCGGTGCGTTGGCCATGGAAAGAAAGTACGAGTTGGAGGAAATTGAGGAGTGGCTCAAAGCGCTTATGGCCAACCGCATTGCTGTTGCTTCGAGCGAACTCAAGAGCTTGCCGGCGGTTCACAAAGACGCGAAAACTGACCTTTATTCCCTTATTGGATCGGCATCTTTGCACCCTATCTACAAGGTCATTGAAAATGGGAATGGAGTCAGCACGCCTTTCAAAGTTCAATGTGTCATGAACAATGAAGTCATTGGCGAAGGAGAGGCGCCAAATCTCAAGGAAGCAGGCCTCAGGGCAGCCATGTCGGCGCTCCAGAACAAGAAAATGTTGGAAAAATACGGGCGTTTGCGGCTTGAAACGGATCGTGCCGTGTCTGAAGTGAAAGTGGAGGTGGACAAAAAAAGAGACGCCACTAGCACTAGCACTAGCACTAGCACTAGCACCAACACAAGTCAATTCCCATTAGTGGCAGACTTGTCGGTGTATCCCAACAAGTTTGCTAAGAACGAGGCGTATGCGTTCTTCAGCAAAAACCTAGGGCTAAACCCGGAATACGTTTCTCAGTATGACGAGGAATCTAAAAAGTACAAGGTGGAGTTGAAGGTGAATGATGTGGCGGTTTCCGTTGCCTACGATGCATCCAAGAAAAACGCCATGTCTAGGGCGGCCGCTATTATATTGGAGAACAAGAACTTGCTAAATGATATCGTCAGCTTGGTGAACTGATTGGAGGAAGATAAGACAAGATGAGAGCCTGGGATACATTGTAAGTTATTAGTATTATGGATACGGAAATGCAAGAATAGGAGAAAAGCAGAAAGAAAATACAGCCGTTTGAACTCCTCCATATGGCTTGCACATAAGGCAACCAGTCCGAGAAGCCAACAAGACATTTGGTTGCCTATTTCGAGATTGTGTCCATAAAACGTTATGACGTCGATTCATTAGGACTTTAAATCATTCTTCTCTCCTTCTCTCTTTATTTCTTTCTTTTCCCACTTTCCATCTACAGCCCAGTAAGAATGTAGCATCTTTCTCTGCCCATCGCGCAGCGCAGACCTTTTTTTTTTACCAGGCAGCATCGAAAAAATGCACCCAGGTGTGCATACACCGCGAGGCCATCTCCCCGTGCTCTTCTCTAATATTTTTCCGAAATCATCATAGAGCCTTATCTACGTCCCTCAAAAGAATAATGCAAGTGGCTAAGTTGGCTGTCCACCAGGACGATGCTGAGATATTGCTCAAAGAGAAAAACAAGCTTGACGAGTTCGTCGTGGAAAAATACCGAACCGCAGGAAGAATCTCGCAAACCACCCTCAAATATCTCATTCAGCTCATCAATGATTCGTATCACCTCCACAAAACAGAGAGGCCATACACCTCGGAAGAGCTTTGTATACTAGGAGACTCCATGATGGTCAAGTTGCTTGGGACCTGCTACAACAATAGCGACAAGGTGCGCGAGAAGGGTATTGGGCATCCGGTCACCATTGAAGTCAATGAATTTGTTGCCAATGTGTCGCCTGAGTTGGGGCAAAAGTCCGAGCAGCTCATATTCCAGCCAGGAGACATTGTCACCATCAGCCTTGGCGCTCAAATCGACGGATACACTGCTTTGGTGTCGCACACACTTGTCGTCTACCCTCCAGGAGTCATGATTGACAACGAGTTAAAGCCAGAGGGCCCACTTCTTGGCAGCAAAGCCGACGCGCTTGTGGCGTGTAACATTGCCACGAAAGCCGTCGTTTCTCTCTTGGGGCTTGCCTTGAACCCGGAGAAAATCGCGTGGATCCCCGAGTTACTGAACGGATCCGCAGTGATTACTGGTACCACGATCAGGCAGGTTGTGGATAGGATTGCCGCCAGTTTTGGGTGTGTGGTTGTTCCGGGCTCGAAAGTAAGAAGAGTGCGCCGGTTTTTGGCCGGCCAGGCCGAGGGTGTGGTGGCGGAGAGAGACTTTAAAGGTGTCGTGTGGGACGAAAGCAACCAGGAGGAGGAACTTCTTAGGAAGGCCGCGGGCGATGCGTTGATCGTCCACGAGAAGAAAGCGGCGGCATCTACCAATGTGTCGAGCGCCATCCCCACCGATGAATTCATCGTCCAGGCAGGCGAGGTGTATAACATTGACTTGAGGTTCTGTGGAATGTCTGAGTTTGAAGAAAAGGGCCTCATCACCTTGCAAGATGTCGACAGCAGCAAGCCAACCATCTACATCCGAGACTTTGCCGTGACGCACTACTTGAAGTTGAACAGTGCCAGGGAGTTGCTCTCGATTGTCGATGAGGGCTTTTCGGTGTATCCGTTCAAGTTATCCCATACATGTGCGTCATTCCCCGTGGACTACGAAAAAAGCGACATTGTGGGGCAGCTTGCGGCCATCAAGAAGGAGATAGTCAGGCGCAAATTGGGCTTGAACGAGTTGGTCAACCGGTACTTGGCCAGACCCAAACCGGTTCAGATGGTGAAGCACGTGCCTTTCAGCAAGATCTTGACCACATCCAATCCAACGGGAAAACACGGCATTGACAGCTCCAAGTTGTCGTTGCCCGGAAAAGAGGTGCCGCTTCCCGCGTTGGGAATCAGTGCGTTGAAATTGAAGTCGCTCTTGAAGTTCGGTACTCCAGCCACTGCTGTGGCCAGAGAAGCAACGACAATTTTGTTGAACGACACCAAAAAAGAGCTCGTGAGATTGACCGGCGGCGGGCACGCAGCAAGGCCTTCCTGGGCCCACTCTCTGTTCCTGGTAGACAAGGATGTGCTCAGTTTGATGAACTCCTTGGCCAATTTGGACACCACAGTGAAGGAAGTCCAGCCACTCAAGCTTAACACCACCATTTTGCATTTGGACGAGACAATGCAACTCGACTAGGCTTCTGGAGAAGATATGAAGAAAATCGGTTGAAGAAGAGCAAATGATGACTTCTGTTGCAGACGCCTGCCAATGTGTATTATTCTCGTAAGACGAACCACACAAGCTTGTTAGTAAGCAGTGGTTTTAGTTTTCCCGCTTTTCATAGACGCTATTTTAAGAGCATTTCAAAACTGGATAACGACAGTTCCAGAGTCTCGCACGTAAGGTGGAGGGCTATTCACGGTATGCTTAGAGGCGGAAGTCAGCATGAAAAGCGACGAACTCGAAAAAAGACAGAAAAAGGTTCCATTTGCCAACATGGCTAAACAATTACATTGACTGATGTTTCAGGGCTGAGGGTGAAGTTGAGATTCTCAGATACTAGGAAGTGAGAGGGTCGGTCTATTGTAGGCTCCGGTTATTCATTATCTAGCGCTTAGAACAGAGATAATAGGCAAGAGAGAGCAAAGAAGGAACAACGAGAAGAGGAGGAGATTCCAAATGTAGACGGCAACCAAGTGAAAAATAATGCCGGTTTGATCTCATCTGTTTTTGCCTTGTACTCCAGAAAATGTGAACAAGCGCTTTGAGCCCTGAGACCATAGAAATGGAGAAAAACGCACAACAACCTAGACATTTTATTTCTGGAGGAGAGAGCCTGATCACGTGATGCATTGTTTTTTTTTTTTTTTTTTCTTTCTTTCTTCTGGAGGTTCGGTGAGCGAAAAGAGGAGAAAAAGAAAACCGGGAACCGCATGCTTTGCCAAGATTGAGGGAAGCAAAAAGAAAGACAAAAAAAAAAATCCATCTTCCGGTCCCGATGAACAAAATTATCTACTTTCTTAGTGAACGTCTTCTGAAACCTACTCTCATTGCTTCTTCCCTATAACACGAACCCCAAACTCAGGATATTGGGGCTGTGCTAGACCAGGAATAAGTGTGGAACGCGTGAAACGCCCCCGGCCCGCGTGCTACGCTTTACGACAAGTGATAATTAACGCGCACCTCTGGGCTAAATGTCGCATCTTCCCAAAGAAAATGTCGCACCTCGCCTGACATCAGCATAACAGGCGGGCGTCTCCTGCAGACACGGACTGGGCGAGCCCCCTTCACTCAACTGCCTCCCTTCAGAACTAACAATCTCTCGCCTCTTTTCCGCCTTGGTATCTGAAAACGAACCTTTACAACTAAATCACCAACCAAGTATGTATCAATCGTTCGCTTGGACTTATACCGGCCAATTACTGGATAATCCACAAATCTCTGGGATGTGTTGAATGTTTTCAACGCCGCCGAGTGCTCGGCGGGAAGCAAATCCAGGTGTTTCGCTTTGGTTTTGTACGAGCTATGGCCAAAATGCCCCACAGAAAAAGATCCCCAAGTTTGTTTGAAGCGCCATTCACAAGCTGATGAATCACCTTAATGGCAGAAGTTACGGGAGGAATTGATGTGGGATCGTAGAATTCGGCGCTCTCGGTCTGATTTGGGTGTTTTGATCGGTCGTTTTGTCCTCACGCATTTGTCCCACAGAGCTTCGGCCGGTGAATTTTCCCGAGCAACCTCAACCCAAGCGCGCCCACGCTTAAACAAAACAGCAGGCTTGCACCGTTCTTTGATTTTCTAATCTTTTTTCCTTATAATTTGCACGCCTAAGTGAAGGGGGAAAATTGAGCCTGTCAGAAACTATCAAAACATTCTTTCACATTCCGAAAGTTCATTACCAATGATTTTGCGTACACGGTGATTTGGTTTGCGGGTGAATCCGCATTGTGATTGCGAGGGAAAAGTGACATCATGCTACACCCGTGCACCACGTCTACCGCGGAAGTCGGACACGACCTACTCTGGGTGTTGTCGAGATTTTTTCTTGCTTCACCAAAGCCGCTATTGATTCAACCGCTCTTGATTTGATCGGCCGAACTTTTTCAATTAATCCTCAGTACTAACATCCTCAAGAAATGCCTGCCTCCCGCGAAGACTCCGTCTACCTCGCCAAATTGGCTGAACAAGCCGAGCGTTACGAGGAAATGGTTGAAAACATGAAAGCTGTCGCTTCCTCTGGCCAGGAGTTGTCTGTTGAAGAACGTAACTTGTTGTCCGTTGCTTACAAGAACGTGATCGGCGCCCGCCGTGCTTCCTGGAGAATTGTCTCCTCAATTGAACAAAAGGAGGAGGTTAAAGGTAACGAACAACAGGTTTCTTTGATCAGAGAATACCGTGCCAAGATTGAGGCTGAGTTGACCAAAATTTGCGAAGATATCTTGTCTGTTTTGACTGACCACTTGATCACTTCCGCTCAAACCGGTGAGTCCAAGGTTTTCTACTACAAAATGAAGGGTGACTACCACCGTTACTTGGCTGAGTTTGCCACCTCTGACAAGAGAAAAGATGCTGCCGACTTGTCCTTGGAGGCTTACAAGTCTGCTTCTGATGTTGCTGTCACCGAGTTGCCACCAACCCACCCAATTAGATTGGGCTTGGCATTGAACTTCTCTGTTTTCTACTACGAGATTTTGAACTCCCCAGACAGAGCTTGTCACTTGGCCAAGCAGGCGTTTGACGACGCTGTTGCTGACTTGGAGACCTTATCTGAGGATTCTTACAAGGACTCCACATTGATTATGCAATTATTGAGGGATAACTTGACCTTGTGGACTGACTTGTCCGAGGCTCCAGCACAACAGGAGGAGCAAGAAGCACAAGCCAGCGAGTCTAAGCCCGAGGAAGAATAGATAGCTACGGAAGAATGATGTATTTTTAATTTGTCATGGTCCACTTGCAGAAATTCTTCAAGCATCGACTTTTGTATCAGTTCAATTCTACTTGTCTACCGTAACCGGCTATCTTGAATCTCTCGCTGACTTCTGTTGTGCCCAATGGTTGAAATCTGAGTTAGAAAGAACTTGCTGTTCCATAAATCAAAAATAAATTAAGAAATGAGAAAAATGAAAGTAAAGTGAAAAGTAGTTCCAAGACCTCCCTCGTGTGTCTACACTGAGGCTGAATAGCCGCTCAAAAAAAACTTCGTTCTTTGCAAAAGTGTTGATATTACACGCATCTTAACACTTGAAAGTCTGGAGTTAATTCTCGACTTGTCGCGCGGGCTTTTCCACACGCGACCGTGCCTTTGCCAGTAAATTGCTAAACAAAGGATGCACAATTGAAAGTGGATTTAGAACCTGAAAAGAAAGTCGACAAAATGTCAGAGATTAGAGAAATTATCGTGTAAAAAGATGTGCAACAAAATACCGGGATCTTGGGAATAGACATTCCAGATTCTCACAGGGGCTGTACGCATAAAAGCAAGAGCTCTCGTTATAGAAAGAACAAGTAATGTGGCCACGTTTACTTTCTTTAACCTTAAGGATGTGAAAGTCTGAATTGGCAAATCTTGTTATTCATACTAATCTATTCTTAAGCTTCTCCACCGAAGTTTTTCCCTTTCATCTTCTTTTTTATTTGAATCTTTCACTCAATTGTCTCACTTCTTTCATCTAAAGAAAAATTGGCTGCAAAGCGGTGAAAACCCTCAAAGAGAATAAAAGTAAAAAATGAAATAATACAGTAATAATAATAAAATACGAGGGAACTTCAAGAACTTCGATCGAGGTTCTCGATTTGATATCCGTATACTTTCACTCATCTTGTCATGTGATACTAATAATTCTCCTTTTCGCCATAGGTATTTTTAAAAAACACAAGTGCTACACCATCCAGTTACCTTTACCTTTCATCATACCTACGTCCTGGTCTACTGTGCTTTTGATTGAATAATAGGCTACAATTCAGAAGTAAAAATCTTTTAGGATACCTTTTCAATTTCTATCCACTTTTTCGTTGTTTCTGCACTTTAATTCATGATTAGAATGGCGGTGAACTGAGTTCTCATAGATACGTTGAAAGAAGTGTTTTTTCCGCAGGCGAAGCCCCCTCATCCGTATTCCTCCATCAGATTAAGCTGAATTTAATGAAAGCGTTTTTTTTTTTTTTTTTTTCTTTTTTGGCTTTGAGACGGTCAGAAGGGAGAGGGTGCAACCAGAAGAAAAGAAATGTTTAAGTATTTGATCTTTTTCTATTCTTTGATCTTTTTGTTCGTTTTGTTCGTTTTGTTCTTGGAATGTTTTAGCATCTAGAGTAAAAAGAGTCGACCACCTGCCACAGATCTTGAGGTCGTGGTCTTTCCTTTGGGCTATAACCACTCTTCTTCACCCCAAACGGTTACAGCAACTTTGGTAGAGAGTACTTATCTTATACTTACATTTAATACGACACCTAGAAAAAGAGGGCCATTTTCTTGTGTAAATATCCTACACTCAAAGGAATAGTAATACTTATGAAAGCTCCATTTAAGACACGCCAACATCCACGAACACACACGCGTAGAGGGAATTTGCAAAGGCGCTCCTGCACTTGGCAAAAGTCGCGCTTCTACGCACTCACTCTCCCAATCCCACCCACCTGAGATGTTTTGTCAAGTGTATATTGTCCCGAAAGGTGTGCACTGAAGAAGCAACGGTTCACATCACAACACTCACGCCAACTGCCCTCGCCGGATATTGCTTTCGAACTTCGCCATAGATTTGCTGCAAGCCGAAAAAACATAAAAATAAAAACAAAAATATGCCTGAACCGGTCGGAATTGCAAACTTGCCCAACCAAAGATACAAGATCGTCTCCAATAAGGGAGCCACGTTCACGTTGATGGTTGCGGGCGAGTCAGGATTGGGGAAAACAACATTTATCAACACTCTTTTCCACACAGCATTGAAGCAGCGCCAGGATCCCGAGTCCAGACACAACAAGTTTACGTCGGCTCACCAAACGGTGGATATTTCCATCGTTCGTGCGATTTTGGAGGAGAAAAACTTCAAGATCCGCTTGAATGTTATTGACACGCCTGGATTCGGCAACAACGTGAACAACGTCGACTCGTGGGCACCGATCATCGATTTTATCGACGACCAACACGATTCGTATGTCAGGCAGGAAAAACAGCCCGTGCGGTCCGAGAAAAAAGACTTGCGTGTCCATGCGTGTTTATATTTCATCCGTCCGACCGGCCACTCGTTAAAGCCTTTGGACATTGAGGTGATGAAGAGATTGTCGACACGTGTCAATTTGATTCCGGTGATTGCCAAGTCCGATACGTTGGCTCCAAACGAATTGGAGGTGTTCAAGTCTCGTATAAGAGAGGTGATTGAGGCTCAAGACATAAATATCTACACGCCACCTTTGGACATTGAAGACCAGGCGGCGGCGGAGCACTCCAAACAACTAATCGAATCCATGCCTTTTGCCATCATAGGCTCTGACGAGGAGGTGGAGCTTTCTCCAGGGAACTTTGTTAGGGGCAGAAAGTATCCATGGGGAGTGGTTGAGGTTGAGAACGAAAGGCACTGTGACTTCAAGAAATTGCGCTCGCTTTTGTTGAGAACCAACATGTTGGACTTGATTTTACAAACCAACGAGATCCACTTTGAGACCTTCCGCTCGTTGAAGTTGGGCACATTAAGCAAGGAGAATGGCGGCGATAGTGCTGAAGAGAGCATGAAGAAACCCAGAAGGACCCACAATCCTAAGTTCAAGGAGGAAGAAGAGGCGTTGAAGAAGTTTTTCACCGAGCAGGTGAAGGCGGAAGAACAGAGATTCAGGCAATGGGAGACCAACATTGTCAATGAGAGAAACCGCTTGAACCAGGACTTGGAGGAGATGCAGGCCAAGTTGAAGGTGTTGGAGGACCAAGTGAAAAAGTTGCAGTTGTCCAAGAAGTAGAGTCTTGGGTGATGTAATTGTGTAGTAATGGATTTACAATATTGAAGCATGGACTAACGGCCATTGTCAAAAGTGAGCTCCGTTTGTAGGATGGTAGTATACGAATGGGGGTACTTGAGCGTGACAGGATTCTTATATCTAACCTTGTATTATTAGAACTTGGGGTGAAGTTAGTCTGGCTTTCCAGTCTCTTTCTTTGCGATGGAAAAGGGTTTATTCATTGTAGGATGTATAGAGGCTTCATGCCAAGGAACATGAAGGGATAGAGGAGAGAAAATAGCAAAACACGCGATACATACCTTGTTCTCATTGACAATCTTTTTACCGTACCAGATAGAGTTCCGTCTTAGGAAAACATCATCCGTAAAAAAATTAGGAAATAAAACAGAAACGAGAACAAAGGAAAGGGGAGAGAGATCTGGAAAAAATACAATGTACAACTTCTTCTAATGGACCTCTGGTGTGTCTGCGTGCACTGTTTCTATTTCTGCGAACGAGCTTGAGTAAAGAGTAAAACACCCAACTGTGCGCTCAGCAGAAGGCCTCCAAGAATAATTAACATATATATATATTTCGAATGTACCAGAAATTATAAAGAGCAGAAAGATCTTAAATGCAGCGTATCATATTGAACCGAATCGAAAGTAGTTTATTGTATCTTTGCTGTATCTTTGCTGGTGTCGTTCGGTGCACTGTTGATGGTGCGAGAGACCCAGCAAATTAGCCTGCTTGGAACATGTTGCTGGTTCAAGAATAACAATTAAGTGATCTTTTTGGTTAGAGTCAATTTTGACTACTCAAGATAACGCAAAGATTCCACTGTCCCAGAAAGAAATGGTGTAGCAACACCGTATACTTGCCCTTGCGCCCAAATTCTACTTGCTTTCTGGAAGGCGGAAAGACCGAAGTTTATTTTTCTGAAGATCACTGCCCATTGCATCAGATCAGCCTATACATCATTCGGGATCCGTAATATTCTGAGCACTAATCCTTCTTTAACTCACTCTGGAGGCCTCTTTCAAAAAGAATCCCCTCTTTCTTTTTTGCTTCTTTCTTCCAATGCAGTTTCTTCGCTTAAGAAGGAGAAGCTAGTTTCCTCATCAAATAAGCAGTGCAGGGCCCAATCACCCCAAGACTATCTAAACCGCAGTGCCATTATAGTCTATTTTCGCTGTAAGAGACGCTATATTCTTGACCACAGGCCTTGGGACGAAGCAGGACTCAAGTCTGTATTCACTGCTTTCTCTGGAAACCTGAGCGAGATTTCTCAATATAAGCATTAACGTCGACTCGCCTATACAGTATACGCTTTTTATTATAACTGTGTAGATTTTGACTAGAGGCCTCAGAAAACCCAATGCGTGATAAGCGACGGGTGTCTTTTCTTGCTAAAGCATTGGAAACCGATGGTCTCTGTCCAACTGACATATTTCTAAGAATTCAAACGTCATATGTATCGAAGTATTTGATGATTCTGCTCAACATTGGCGGCTCGTTTCTGAACTAGCCACCGAAGTATTTGTTCAGCTCATCACTGTCATTTTCATTTCTACAACTTAATTGATGTGGTCCACTGAGACTACGTCTTTCGATTGCAAATCTTTAGTTATACGAGGCATTTTGACCCCAATCTGTTAAGCATGTTTAACTGATACGGTTAAATCTTCCATAATTGTTTTTTCAAAAGTCCCTTATCCACATTGCAAGTTCTTTTCACCTCGGATCTGACATGACACACCGTTTCAGCCATTTGCATGCTGCCTGAAAGACACCGGAGAAATACCTAGGACTAAAAGTCGTCCCAATTGCTTGCATGCAATAAGAGCGTCTACATTTGCACTTGCTATTTTCGAGGTTCCACGATGTTGTGGCTCAAATTTGACGTACTCGCCAAGTTTTGCAGCCATATGCCATAATCTGACCTTGTTATATGCAACAGTGCCGAGAGCAACGAGCAAGGAAAAAGAGGTACTTAAATTTAGTCCTTTCTCATCTTTTGCTCAATCTATTTTCTTCTTCATTTTGCTTTATATTCTACTATTCTAACTGCTCACTGCTTTTCTTTAATTCTACCTTCTTCTCTTATTCACTCTCTCCCTTTTTCGAAGAGTACACTCACTGCAGTGGCCCTTTTCTCGCGGCAGTGGGTGTGTGTGGCGAGTCGCGCGAGAAAACGCCCCAATCGCTTCCGCTTCACACTACATCCATCAACATGGTACCTCAGCCCGAATTGCCTCAGCACCGAAATTCGGAAAATTCGCATGATTCAGAGCAATCGCTAAACACAGATACAAATACAAGCCACCATTCCTTGCACGATGGTCGCGATGATGGTCGCGATGATGGCCACGATGCTTCCAACGACAGTTCGAACGACTCAAAACGCTTTCGCCGCACCTATGTCGCATGCCTCAACTGCCGGGTGAGAAAAGTCAAGTGCGACCTTGGAAGCGTCAACTCACCTCGTGATCGCTGTGTCCGATGCACCCGGGAACGACGCGATTGTGTATTTGTGGATCTGAAAAAACGTAAACTAGGCAATACTAGTGTAGAGGCGGGCACAGGCGGTAGAGGCGGTAGAGGCAGTAGAGGCGGTAAAGGCGGCACAGGCGGCACAGCCGGTTTAGCCACCTCCTCCTCGATAGACTTTGCTGATGCCGAGCGAGGTTCTCGCCTGCCTCTACAGGCACCTAAACACTTCTCCACCATGGAGGGTGCTCTTGTGTTTTTGGCCAATGCCGCTGGTAAAATCGCCTCTGCCGACGAGCGCGACCATATCGATGCAAGGGAGAAACACAGCCAGCTAGAGGCGTGTTCGTTTCACGAATCCAGGCACAATTCCACTGCAGTCAGCACGGCAGACACAGATTTGGCAGGCTTGGCAGGTTTGGCCGAAGGAGATTACGCGAATAAAAAGAACACCAGTTTCAGTGACAGTGCTAGCCGCCGTGTCAAAGCCAATAATCAAGGGCTTGAGCAGTGTGCGTCGGTTGGGTCGGTTGGGTCCGCTGGATCGGTTGGATCCGGGCCCACTAGGTCCACTAGTTCCACAGGATCTGCCACTTCTTCAGGAGAAAACACCCCAGGCCCACTACCACTGTACATTCCGCGATCCGCCAACGAAAACGAGTGTCTTGTTATGCCCCCGGCAGACCAATCGTACCTGGCTCGGCCCGAGCGCACCAGCGCACTAAGCGAGATCGAGTACATTGGCGAAACCGGCATTTTGAGCGCAGCCGAGGCAGAGTACTTGATTGACATGTTCTTCTTGACCATGCACCCGTTTTTCCCGCATATTCCACGGTTTCTCCAGCTGGCGCAGGCGTTGAGTGGGTATCCGATCTTGCTTTGTGCGATTCTCACCATCTCTTCGAGGTACCACTCTCTCTCGAGCGCCAGCCACGCACAGTTAGCTAAGAACATCGAGGTCCACGACCGGCTCTGGCTCTACGTGCAACGGCTAATTCTGCAGACAGTATGGGCCGAGGCCAGCACACGTTCCATCGGAACGGTGTTTGCGTTTCTTCTCTTTACCGAGTGGAATCCACGTGCGATCCATTGGCGGTGGTCCGACTACGCCAACCGGGCGGAAGATACCACCGAAAACAAGGACGTGGACCCGGTCACTGCCACTTCGGAACCGGCCGGGCTCGGGGCCATGCGTCGTTCGTATCGAATGGCGTGGATGCTTATAGGGTCTGCCGTGAGGCTAGCCCAGGACACCGGGTTCATGGAGCTCAGCCTGAAAACGTACCTTGCCACGCACATTGCAGAGATCAACTCGGTGATGAACATGAAACGCCGCAGTATGTTGAGCCACTCGTTGGCCGAGTTGGATATGGATACCGAAGAGATCTCCGAGGCGGAGATGGAGGCCCGCGAGGACAACGAAATCAAGGTGCTTGGGTTATCGGAAGACATGAACTTCCCGGAAAACAGTCTCCAGTTCACCGAGGCCCAGAAGGCCCAGATTGAGTTGCTCCAGATCACGTCGGTGGGCCATGAGTCGCTCTATGGGTACAAGGCCCAATTGGGCTCGTTGAGCCAGCGACAGAACTTGTCGATATTGAACTTCATGAGCCCTATGATCAATAACTGGAGCCGCAAGTATAAGAAGTTCTTGATTCCCAGCAAATCGAAGCTGACACGCAGGGCAAACCCGGACCAGCTACGCGGCCAGGACTCCAGAACCGCCCAGCTAGTTGCCTCGGCGATCGAAAACGAGTCCTTCATCTTCGAGTTTAACTACACCAAGCTCTACATTTACTCGCTTGCCTTGAGCCCGTCTCCCAATTGGAAGGAGGGCTCCAAAACAGGAGGCAAAGCCTCGTTGAAGTTGGACGAGATTTCCAAGAGTGCAAAGTACATTGAACAGGCTTTCAATGCCGCTCACGAAATCCTCCAGGTGGCGCATCGAGTGCATAAACTCAAAATGCTTCGATTCATGCCGGTTAGATGGGTCACTCGCATTGTTAGGGCAGTGGCGTTCATGGTGAAATGTTACTTGACCATCACTGCCCACAAGTCGTCGGAAATTTCTGGGGATCCTTCGTCGAACTTGAACCACTTTGACGCCACCATATTATCCTTGTCTCTCATTTCGGTTGAAGAAATCGTGCAAAGCATCCAGAAGGCGGCAATCACATTGAGGGACTGCTCTCCGGATGAACTACATCTATGCACGCGATATTCCAACGTCTTGCTATACTTGTATTCGGAGATGAAGGCAACGTTGAAGAATTATACCGCAATGGGTGACGAAACAGAATACACAGAGAAAAACACCGAACCACAAGTAACGCAAGAAATGGACGAATCAGAGCCGTTTTATCAAGGCGTTGACCAGCAAAAAGCTTCTCCCGACATTGGGTTTAATGGGGATAGCGAGGTGATTGACTGGTTCATCAACAACCGAACCGTGGGTCTTGATTTTGTCGGGCCGTGGACCGAGCTCATTGAGCAGCAGATCGAGGGCCAAAACCTTAACAGAGACCTGCAATTGAATTTTGGCTGAAGCATGAAGAAGAAGAAGAAGAAGAAGAAGAAGAAGAAGAAGAAGAAGAAGAAGAAGAAGAAGAAGAAGAAGAAGAAGAAGAAGAGAGAGAAATAAACAACGAGTGAAGGAATTATTGAAATAAACGTGCTTCTTTTGAATTTGCTCGCCAAGCGGCTCTAGCCTGTCTTATGCTTCATTCGAACAGGCGCCCGCTTCAGTTGCACTCAAATTCACAGAACATCGCCCCGGCATAGGCCGGCGAACAGTGCCTGAAAGATGGATCGGGAGCCCGCTATAATTGTCCCAGCTCTGGAGAGATTTAGCCAACCCCAAAAGCTGTTCACGGGTCTTTTTCGAGTACTTGTGGAAGTCAAGCTGTCTGTGGTGAGGCCCTTCGCTGGTACCGATGAAGAACTCTCGGATAAGAGAAGGAGGGTGGTGTTTCGTTTCGATGAAAGGGTTGAAGAAAACGCCATTTTCCACGGCGTCGTAACACTTGTCCTTTTGCGAAACAATGCTTGTGATCTTGCAGTCCCAATCCATGTTGAGATTGACCTCGGACATCTGATTGAGATGTGAGCGGACGGCGTCGATTTTCTGGAGATCGTTCTTCGCATTGATGTTGTTGTTTTCGGCCATGTACGTCAAAAGGGCAATGGCATTATTGGCGTTTTCGGCATGGTAGCCAGATATTGCTGCAAGGATCATTATCATCAAGGCGGAGAACAAGTGGTGGCTGTCCCAAAACCCAAGCACAAAGAGTTTGTTGTACTCGTACAATTTGGAGAATATCAGCACCGTTTGAATTGCCGCAGCAACTCCGCGTGAAATGGCGGAAAGAACAATTTCCATGTCAATAATGTGGGCGGCACTTGTGTCATCCAAAATGAGAGAAAACAACGGCTTTACCACAAGAATAATCAACTGATTGTACCTCAAAAATAGGTTGGCGAGGTTGCGGTTTTCCAGCAGGAGCATGTTATCGGTCTTGTGTGGCGCGAGCGTCACCTCCTCATACTCCGTAACAATGCCGTCGATGCACAGCAAAACGTTCATCACCAACAACTTCTGGCTCATGGAATCCGTGGTGATATAGTTCACCGACATGGTGCGCACATTGGGCCCATAAATGAGCCGGTTGAACTTGGCCATGTACTTGACCAAATGGACGTTGCATTCCAAGATCTCTGCGTCATAGGTGTCGTTCAAATGGAGCTGAGTGCCCTCTGTCGGTAGGGCTACATCGGTGTCGGTATAATCGATGTGCACAGGCATGTTCATTCGTGCGGCCCAAATCACGTCCACCACGAAGATTGTCCACCACAAACGCTTGGTTTTTTCTTCGAACATCTTGTGTTCTCGGTGCTGCTCTGGCCCAAGGTCAAGTGGAGGCTCCATTCGTCGATGGTAGCCATTGGCCACGGCCGAACGGAGGGCAACTCCAAAGAAATTGTACACGGTATTGTACCGGTTCAAGTTGCAGGCAAAGAGGCCAAGAATCACCAGGCTCTGGATAAAGCGAATGTCGGGCTGTTCGTAACTGAGATGAAAGAGCTTGACTGCTATGGAGAAAAAGTCTTTCCCCGGGATTGACGTCTTGGCGTCGTTTGACACCAAGCAGGAAAGCGAGAGCCGGTCCGATACCTCATTTAGGAGCTGTTCGGCGAAAGCGAGCAAGGCAAACAAATGGCACAAGGGCACAGGCGAAATGGGCGGGAGAGCCTGCGGATGCGACTTGTCCAAGAGACTGACCTTGGCGAAATAATCGTATATCTGGGCCACAAGGCCGTCGATGCGATCACGTTCCACGAGGTAGAACTCCAGAGAATATGTCTGGCACACGAGCGATATGAGCTTCATACTATACGCTTGTTCAGGCAAGTGGTGTGCACAGAGAAGCAACAACTTGTACGGGATGAAGTCATTTTCGGCATCTGCCACTAGGTACGAGTCTGCGGACACATTGGAAACCCGGCTCCGGCTCTGGATCATCGGCCATGTATCGGTGGAGTTGGCGGTGAAAGCAGTACTGGGGCCCTGGAGCCTCAATACGTCCTCCATATGCTTAATCTGCGCCTGAAGCTTGGCCAAGTCCGACTCCATAATGACGATCTTGCGGTCTCGCAGCGGGTAATGGCATAGATGCTCCTTATCCACCAGCTTGCAATTTGCGCAGGCGGGCTTCTCTCCCAGGCATTTGATCTTACTCGCTTTACATCGTGTGCACGCGTAATGCCCGCGCCCGAACACTTTAAGCGGCGTAGGGCTTTCGGAAAATGCCTTGAAGGAGGAGTCCATGACGGGCAGACGGCTGGAGAAGCTCTTTTTCTTTTCTTTTTCTTTTTTTCTTTTTTTCTTTTTTCTTTCTGCTTATCAACGAAAAAAAAAATGGCCGTAGCCGGAGATCGTTCGATATTGATTACCCTGGGCAGACCCACGAGGCTTGGTGTTCCCTTCGGGCAGGAATATGCGAGCCGAAGCCGATGCCTTTTTCTTGGGCTTAGGAGGCAGGAAGTCGCTAAAAAAGAACAAGAATGAAAATCGGCCGTGTGCGTGTGGCAGAATTCTACCAGTGAAATTCAGCTGAAGGTCGAGGGAAGCACTAGACTGAAGCACTAGATCGAAGAAATTGTTGGCAGACCAATCGGGGGTGTTGCGATAACTGAAGTAAAAATAATAAAGCAAAAAGGAAAAAAAAAAATAGATTCGGGTCTGAGGGCCTTAGAGCGAGGCTTGAACAAAACTAAAGAGAGATCTGCACCGGTCAGAATAAGCGGAATTGCCGTGAGATCAGATTCCACGCGAACACAAGCGGAATACTGTGCCTGTCCTCTTTTGTCTGTTTTGTTTGTTTTGTTTGTTTTGTTTGTTTTGTCTGTTTTGTCTGTTTTGATTTGCTTTTAGTTATTTGTCTTGTTGTCTTATTTTATCTGTTCCTTGGGTTATTCCTTGTTGGTTCTTGTTGTTCGTTTTCCTTTTGTTCTTTTTCCTTATTACTGTTTCTCTTTTTTGACGATTTGAGACTCACACGGATCGAATTTAGGTTTGTTGTGCCCCACATCAATTCCAGACACCTGGTAAACCAATGTCGACGGAATGCTACAGTAACCGGAATGCGAACAGACCGAGATTAAGTAGCGGAATTACTCGCGAGAGAGGGTATCAGTCCTAAGGGTATAATTATATGAGATAATTGCAGAGCCAAACAAATCTTGCCAAGAGTGTGATCCAGAATTATCTCATAAAAGCCCCCAAAGCAACGGGCTGGCCTCGATAGATATATCAGCCTGCATCACCGAGCACGGATTTTGGCTTTTTGGCTTTATTTGGAGACTCCATTGAAACGTAATTGTTGGTTGGGCGGCGCGGCGCCAGTGTCGCATGGTTGTGAGAAATGGCAATTCCGTTGCCGGGCCAAGTTTCATCGCGCGTGGAGGGCAGCTACAGGCAGATTGTGGGTGGTAATTCCCGCAAGATTTTGAAATTTTGAGTTTACGCCGACCGCATTTGAGGAGCAATCGAGGGGGAGTTGTTCTCTGTATTTGGTGGACCAATGGCATGCAGAACAGGAGTGAAGGTTGAATCGAATCCGCCACACGTCTTTTGCACTAGAGATTTGCGGGCGCGGGCGCGGGCGTGCAATGATTTCGCAGCCGTTGGTAGAAGCGAGGGATGGCAAGATACAATACAATTTGCAGCCACTCGAAACGTACAAGCTTCGGTGTTTTTTTGGAGTTATGTGGCCTTGACAGATATTATGGATGGTCTAGGTAGAAGCCCAGCACATGTGGAACTTGCCCAAATGTGTTTGGGATGGAGAGATTTGGAGATCCAACCGTTGGCCCTAGAGGGAAAGTCTAGCCAGTCGCGGGGTTGGGAAACTCTGACACTCCGCCAATCGCAGGTGGATGCTAGGGCCGGACCACGAGTTATTGTGCGTATCCGGGCTTCTGTCACAATGAAAGCACCCACTTATTCAAGAATTTTCTGGCACGCTTGATTTTTCTAAGCGTCTTTCAACATTCTAGGACTATTCCCCATATTTTTCTTGGCGTGGGCGGCTCAGTGCCCATTGTATTGGAAGAGCCAAAAGTGGCCCTAACCACCTCATGGGTGCAATTTTCCTTGACCCTCAGGCGTCAAGAATCAAAGAGAAGGAATAAATTCCTCTTTGGGGTACAGGAAAGTCATTTGGGAGGCTACATGAAACGAAAAGTCTGAAGATAACCAAAACGAGCGTGTCTAAAACGTGTCTAAAACGAGTCTATAAATAATGCGGTGGGGAGACGACACCGACACCATGGGGTGCGTAAAGCGTGAAGCATCCCAAAAGTGTCAAACGCCTGGCGAGGCCGAATGAGGTCAGGCGAGACGTGAAAAGGAAGTGAAAAACATAACCAAAAGAATAAAACAAAAGCAAGCAGAACCAAAAACGGGACCAAAAACGGGACCAAAAACGGGCCCAAAAACGGGACCAAAAACGCTATCAGACATGGAATCCTCAAACCTGGAAAACCTCAATCTTGGCCTTGGCGTTCTTTTTCACCGTTACCACACAGTAGGCCGCGCCATCTCCAACGGCGGCTTTCTTGGCAGAAACCTTATTGAAGCCCAGCACACTGGGATTGATTTCGCACTTCAAGCCGTTGCACGACCCGGCATTGTCGCACGTGACGCGGAGGCCGAAATTGGGCAAGTCCGTGAAAGACTCGACATATTTGGGGTTCCATCCGATCTTCACAAAAGTGTTGCCTTTCTTGTCGGTGTTTGCGCCAGCAACGTATGGTGCCCAGTTACCTTGAGGCTTGTCTTGGGTGCCCCACACACACGCGTCGTCAGTAGAGACTCCCAATGGATTAACGTAGTAGTGCGCGGCGGTGGAGGCCCAGTAGTCAAAGGAAGGAACGGCCAAAATTTGGGACTCTTGCGCAGAAATGTTGGTTGGAATCAACATGGCCTCGTTTCCGGGGAGCACCGTCTGGCAGAAGGCAATTTCGCTGTCGGCTTTGTTGTTGACCGAGAGCGTGCCCGTACCATCGATACAGTAGTCGCGGTCAGAAAACGGCTTCAGCACGGTGCCGTCGCTGTTGCACAAGAGACCGCCATTCATGGACTGCGAAGGGGTGTATGCAGTCGCCTGAGCATCCCATTGGTTCATGAGCTGGCCTGGTGGGCAAGCATATGGGCAGAAGGACCCGGCGGTGCACTCTTGGTCCGGGGACATGGCCCAGCCGGCATTTGAAGATTTCGGGGTGATTTCAACAAGCCCAGCATCCGATGGGAAGCTGCAAGTGTTGGATCTTTTGGCTGGTGCGGCAGCGGCCTGAGCAGCGAGAAGTGCGATGGGTGCGAAAAAAAGCATGGCGGATTTGCGGGGGATGATTTGCGATTTCAAAGGGTTGCAAAAAAAAAATAGGAAGATTATTCAGCTTAGCGAAAACTGAATGTTAGACCTGATTATTGGTGAGGTAAAGGAGAGACTTCAGTTGGAGTGCGTCGGTGTTCGGTAGTTTTCGAAAAAGTACGGAACAAGTAAAAGTGGTTTGGTGATCTCACAGACGATGGGTAATTAAAGTAAAGGAAGTGTTAGTTTTGGATGATCGATGATGAGAATAAAAAAAGATAAACACCCAGAGGAAGCGACTTTGCCTGATCTTATATAATGGAGAAAGGCGAAAATTTTCACCCATGGTCCAGTCCTCCACACTGTTGATGGCGGTGTTGTCGGAGGTAATGTGTAGTACTTGATGCACGGCTCATTATGTATCTTGTAAGTTTTGAAGGATGCCGGAGGTCTCAACACCTGGCGCAATGGTCTGGACCGTCGATGGATGAAGTGGCACTTGGGTTGGCCAATGAGCACCTGGAAAAGCAATCCAGGATCTGGCCCGATATCCTGTGGATAAGTGTGTTGATGCATGGGCGTGCACAAGCGCCCTACGACAAGACGCAGTCCATTACTCCGTTTGGGGGCAAAAGGGCGAAATCCGCTCTGATCTACATATTACTGTTCCGTTTCGGGCAAACGCGCCCATTAGACACATGAAACAGTGCGCACCACCCAACCCAAAGAAGCCCAATGCAGGCCTATGGCCGGTGTATTAACCCGGATTGCAGTCTAAGACCCGCCACAGCGCCCGTGCCAAGACATGCGGTGTTAAGCGAGGAAAAGTGAAAAATATCGCTGTTGCAACTTTTCATTTCGAAAGATGAATATGATGTTGCACGGAATTAAAGCCACAGAATGGTGTGGTACAAATTATCGTGCATCTAGTATAGGTCTTGGGTGGAACAAACGAACCGAAATCGAACCGAAAAAGAAACATCCTCGTGTCTTAATTCCTCTCTTGTCTTCCTCGGTTGCTGCATTGACTTGTGACAATGCGAGACGAATCGCTGTCGAGACGTTACAAAGAAAAATGGATTCGAACGCTTGCATGCCAATCTTAGTGTGGCAGGCTTTCCGCAGAGGGCGATACAGACATATGAGGCGTTCGCATTTCTCCCATTATGGTCGAATCGGGACGTGTGTGTCCTGGTCCAAGAAGTCTAGCCCTTTTTCACAGTGAGCCCTGCAATGTGCCGCCGCTTTGGCGTGGAATGTGCCGTCTAGAGGATCTCACAGGCGTTATTGCGACAGATTGTGCGAGGATTGTTTTTTTTTATTATTATTTTTTTTTTCAAACTTAATTCTATCTTTTTTAACCAGTGTGCCTGGCGGACGAGATTGTTCCTTTCGATCTAGATCATGCCTCTGAAACGAACTCCTCCTAATTCACATGAAAACATTCCTTTTCGATCCAAGATTAGCGGATCATCCTAGCACAGCCAACTCGCACTTTTCACAGTAGTAGCCCGGGCCCGAGGTACGAGAGAAAGGGGCACTAAACAGAACGGCCCCAACGGAAGTGTTCAATTTTGGTTTACACATGGTATCGAATCGGCCTCGACTTGGGTCTGTGGTCTGTACAAGTCTCACGGTCTAGAGACAAGGGAAACATTGGGGCCTTTTTTTTTGTTATTATTATTATTTTAATTACCTGGCCCACAACGGTGCAAATCATGTCGCAGTTCTAGACCGAAGGGGCAGAGGGAGGCGGAAATGATTCTACGGATACATAGCCACTTTTGCCAAGATGGGTGGAATTTTTCTTCTGCAAGAAGGATTTGCCGTCAAGACTCAAGACCCACCTGAGATGGGCGATCAATGTGCGCTTATGGCATGCACAAGTCCTGCTTGTGAGGCCTTTTCTCTTTTCTCTTCCTTTTTTTCTCTTCTCTTTTTTCGGGCCCCATGGGCTCGGTCGATTCCTCGCGCCTGGGTCAAGTCTCTGGTTCGACATACGCCAGTGAGATTCCGCCATATAAACAGAATGAACTACAACCCCCATCGGAGCTGTACATATATGCAAAAATATCTCCGGTGTGGTTTCGGCAAATCAACTTCTGTACACTTCTCCTCTCCTGGTTCAAGATCTAGACTCGGCACATGGAGCTCGCCGCCGAGGTGCAAACCAATCTCGTTCATTATAATCTCTGGTCGGAGGTATCAATATTCACCAGAGACAATAAACTATCTGTCTTGCACGGCCTTCCCCCGAGTAAACTTGCCGATCAAGATGACGAGGCGATGAAAGAGTGGGTCGTGCCCAAATCGATGCATGACTCTACCAGCCTGATGGCGGAAATCGAGTCGTGGTTCCAGTACGTAGCCTCTATCGATAAGCGTCCAAAACGCATCACGTTGGCTGTGGTCAATGATGACGGAACTGTGGTCTTTTACTTTGTGTACGACGGAGTAATCAAGCCGCGGCAGAACTAGGCTGGGGTCTCCTCTGAACGGAAAACGGCCTTTTCATAATCTGGTCATTCTACTTCACATCTAAGGTGTACTGAATGCGCTTTTTTGGTGGACCTGCGTTGTATTAGGTCTATGCAAATGTGTCCTGTGCGATGAAACAGCTTTATAATGAAAGGAACGAGTCCGTCTCTGCTTTTGTCTCTCCTATGTCTCTCCTATGTCTCTCCTTTTGTATCTGTTTCTGACCACCCCTTCTATTCTCTTCTCATATGCATGCTGCTGCTGGTACTGAGCCGTTTTTTGATTATGGACCACAGTGACCCGCGTCGTTGGCGCGGCTCGCCTGTGCTTGATGAGCACTCGAAACTACCTCTTGGGCTTTCTCTGCTGCCACTTGGAAGCCTAGAGAGAAAGCCTGAACCTGGGGTTGCGTTCGATTCGGGCGCATGAGCGCTGTAATTTGATCTCCGTTTGAGGCTGCCTGCGTCCTCGTGATAATCAAAAGGGTCAAGAAATCTTCGCGACCGACGACTGTAAGGGGCCAGCCCTGGATCGTGATTACTCTGGTAAGTGTTGTCGCCGTCATCTTCGTCGTCATCATTGTTGCCCAGGCGTGACCCGGTGCTATACGTAAGAGCCTGGCTAGGCCGCCTCTGGGATAGATTCAGCAACACCTCGTCGCGCACAAAGTCCGCACCGGAGCTGTTGATATATCGATTCATGAGCTTTTCCAAATTGGCCAAAAAGCGCAGCAAGTCGCTCTGCGTGATGAGGTGCGGGCCGAACTTGAAGCGCTCGTAATCGGCCACGACGTGGCGCAACACCACCCCCAAATCTTCGTCGAGAACCTGGTCCTCGTCGAGCTCCTCGGCAATGGCGAGAATCACCTCTCGGAATGTGTAGTTTTTCGGGATGGTGAAGTGGCCCGCAAAAAGCCCATCCACCTTAAACTTGAGCCCAATACTGTTGATGACATCTTGAAACACGCAGTTTTCTGGAAGTCCAGTAAAGGCGTGCTGAAAGCCAAGCTGGGCATTCCGTTGTTGGATGTAAGCAGGCGGCGACATGCCAGGGTAGTCGAAAGGCTCGGTGGCGTTTTCAAGAGGCCCGGCCCGCTCCTTGATGTCGCCTGTACACCGAGTAAGATTCTTTATTATGTACTGCTGAGGCTTTTTGGCCAAGTCGTCCTTCTCCAACGGCACATACACCGATTTGGACGGGATCAGGTTGATCAACACCCGGCTGTGCACCAACCGCGAGAAATAGTACACGATGGACATGAATACAAAGAGGGCGTTGCAGATGATGATGATGAAAACCTTGACTCCCATGGCATTGGTTCCCCAGGTCTGAGTGATGACGTCCGCAGGCGTGGCCACGATAAACGCTAGAGTTAGTAGCATTAGTATAACAAGCGAAAACGAATATAGCCATCCTAGCACCCGCCGACTGAACTCTGCTGCTAGATTTTGCGGCATGTACCGAGACAAGTCCGGGCGAGGCTTTTGCTGGGCCTCCAACCGGTCGTTTTGGCCCGTGTCAGTGTCGCTGGCATTGGTGCGTGAGGGCCTCATGGTCCATTGTGGAAGAGTGTCAGAACTCGAGGGAAAGAAGAAGAAAAAGTCGTGGTTTACCCGGCGAAATGACGTGTTCCTGGTGGTATGTAGTGTCGTTGTTTCTTGTATTAGCACGGCCAAGTGCGCGACAGGGCCCAGGGCCTGGCTGAGTCCCGAAGCCGACTTGCCTGTACCGGACTGCGAGCATCTATGCCAGTGCATGGAGAGGATAAGAGCTGGTTTGATGGGGTGGATTATTTAGACAAAGAGAGAGGACGATTTTATAGTTCGGGAGAGGAAAATGGAGCTTTTTGTGATAGTATTTTGAAACCATAGAAATATGGCACGAAAGTGCTACTTGCGTGTGATAGCAGTTGGAGGTACCTGGAGGCTGGGGACCGGTAGTGTTCTGTATAACTTGGTGCGGGCAGCGGTACTGAAGAGTGAAGACTTAGACTAGTGCCGCGGCCGGGCTCCAAGAATGTAGAGTGAGTGTTGAAATACGTACGGAATCGGCTTGTTAAGTGTGTTTTCTTGGGACTTTTTATACCAGAATCTTCTATGGCTAGAGTTGTATCGAACGATTTTATCACTTTCGGGGAGACTTTCGCCTAAGAATAAGGCCGAGTGTGTAGTATGTACCCTCTTGTGATTAACGCAAGGTATCAAAGTTTATTCTGCTCGGCGAGCTGCCAGAATCGACTCCAATGCAATATAAGCGTACGAGATGTTATGGTATCAAAGTTTAAGTATCGATTATTGATTCGAAAATTATACACTCCAGACAAAAGTACTTTTTTTTAGAGAAACATAGCAAATCGGTGCAGTACAAGCTATCTAGTCACGTGTACGTGGCTGTGGTGGACCACAAACGGTGATTCTTGGTAAATTTCTGATTAAAAAATGTTCTTTTGACTGCGGTGATTTTTAAACTACAGTCTATGATTTGTTTTCCGAACCGGTGGTTTTATTGTAACCTGGTCTCTCACAACCAAGACATTATTAGCTCTGCATAAGCCTGATTTTGACGATATGCATGTCGAGATTGCTTTACTACTGTTAAGTTTTTGTTTGGCCTTCTTCGATTTTCGTGCAAGCAAGATCGAAAGCGATGACCCTTTTCTCTTTTTATTTGTCGAAGGGAGAATTGCCTTTTATAGTATGCCTGGTGATGTGTCGGTCTGTCACACTATTACAGTGCCAAAGGGCTGTAGGCGAGGAAGCGTAAAATAGAAGAAAGTGAGTAGATAGAGGAGCAGACATAGAGGGAACAAAAAGACGAGAAGGTAGGGAAATCAAATTATGTACATTGGAAACAGGTCCAAAAATCCTGAGATTTATGGCTTTTCGGTTTTGGCTTTTGGTTTTTGGCTTTATGAAAACCTTACTGGAGACGCCCAAATGCTTGACTCTTTCGCACATGTTCATCACTAAATGGCTGCAACTTACTGTCGCCCCGAAAGAAAGTTGCGAATGTTGTCTCCTCTTCACTTTTACTGAGTGGAGCGCACTCAATCGTTTTCCGCGTAAACCAAATCTTTAATGGAATCCAACTAAATCCTTCTTCTTTTTCGGTCCTACAAAATTGATTAGTTTATCCGAGGTCCAAGTGCATACCCCCCATACCGAGGAAAGGTTTCAGTTTCTAATTTTACTTTTCTCTGGCACCGCCGGGAATTGTGCGTCCCTATGATCGACGGTGAAGTTGGCCTATTAAACTGCTTGGGACCTGATAAAGAGCTGAATATTCATCAGTTAATGCAAATCGCCTACTCCAACCAGGGCCCCAAGAGATCAACGGTTTATAACACAACACCAAGAATTTCAGGAAGGCAATGTTCTCGAAAAAACCTTCATCAAGGTCGAAGTACAACATACCCACCCAGGAGAAATCAGAATACCATCCCCATCAGTAATCGCCCGTGAAGTGCTCACCGTATAACATCCATAAACAACACATACAGGTTGCCATTGCCCAATCAGTGAATACCCAAACACCAATAATTGCTCGTTGGGCCACAGCCACGCCACAACCACATCCTTTCATCCAATATTACTTTTCCCTCTTGGTCTAGCTTGACCGTGGCGCAGGCTTTCCGCTCAGTTTCGAGCTCAGGCTCAGCTGTGTTCTGGTAGACTTGGACGAACTACTCTGGCCGTATTGTGACCCGCCCTGTTGCATCATAACTTTCTTCCGCTCCTCGTATTGCATTTTTGAAAGAGTTGGGCCATCTGCATCCTTGGCTGGATTTGCCGATGCCGATTCGCCGCTTTTTCTCTGTCTAGTGAGCTGCGCCTGACGTGCTTGGACGCTTTGCTGAGTGGCCGAAGTAGCTGCTGAAGCCGGCCGCACTCCCTGCTGTGCTTGTTGCGCTTGCTGCGCTTGCTGCTCGAGTTTATTTTGTTGCTGCTGCTGGAGATTGGCCAAATACGACGCCGCGAGTTTGGTCACCTGGTCCTTGGTGAGGTTAGGGTTTTTCTGCTGGATTGAGTTGATGATGGCAGACACCTGTGCTGGAGGAAACTGCATGCGGCCCCGCTGTGGGGCGGTGTTTCTTTTTGCGGGGCCTCCTGATCCACTGGCCATGGATGTTCCTGCCGACTGTGACCCCGTCATAAGCCCACCAGCAGAGAGGCCCTGGCCACGGACATCTGCCACGGGCATCTGTGCGGAACCGGAACCAGAACCGGAACCAGAACCGGGCGACATTGCTTTCCGAGCAACCGGGGTTTGAGCCGCCGATGTGCCCTGTGGTCCTTGCTGTTGCTGTTGCTGTTGCTGTTGCTGCTGTTGCTGCTGTATCATCCGGCGTTGCTTCTGGATTTGCAAAAGCCGCTGGATCTGCTCCACGGTCAACGGTGTACCGTTTGGAGTCGTTGGCCTCTTGAAGTTGCTCATCGGCTTGCTGCCCTGCAGCATTGGGGGCGCCAGCTGTTGCGAGACGGGACGAGAAGGCAGTGGCCGTTGAAGACTTGGACTCGATGTGCCCGAGAGCGCTGACGCTCCTGAAGGAGCCGAGGGGGTTGAATTCTGGCTCGGCGCAACACGTCGCAGGCCCATAGCGACATCCGTGGGGCCGCCTCCCAAGGATGGAGACAGGCCTGGATGTGGCAGTTCAGACTGGAGCTTTTGCAGCGTCACTGCCGCCATCATCTTCGTCCGCGTGGCCTGTTGGTGGAGATACACTTCCTGCATCGACTTGTCTCTGTCGTATTTGAGCATCGAGAGCTCGGACGGTGTAGGCGTTTTGTCCGAGGCCCGTTTCACGTTGGCTGTTCCGTTGGCCACTGCACCTGCAGAAGAGGTGGTTGCTAAAGAAGAGCCAGTTGCTGAAGGGGCCGCACCTGAAGAGGCCGCGCCTGAAGAAGAGGCCGACCCTTCAGTCAGACTGGTGTTTTTCCTTGCGCCAGCCTTGGCCACGGCGATTTCACGCTTCCGCATGGTTTTCCTCATGGCATCAAACATCGACGCCCACCGGAGCCTTCGGTGGCCCCTTTGAATGCTTTCATTCCCAACGCCGAGCGGCGAGATTCTTCTTTTGGTGGTCAGCTGCGCCTTGTGCGCCTGCTCAAGCCATTGCTGCGCCAGGTACGCGTTGATGCCCTTCATGTCTGAGAACTGGAACTTTTCGTTGAGCTGGATATACCGTTCAAAGCACTGCCACGGGGTGCGGCGTTCAATGTTGGACTCGTATCTCTTCAAAGTTGCCGGACTGGCCTGGAGGTGCTCGGCGATAAGGTCCCAGTTGAAGCAGTACTCTGCCACATAATGGATCAAAAGCTTGTCATCCTGTGGGAGCCATATCGTGGGGGAACGGAACTCGATGTTTTTGATGAGCGGCGGCTTTGGCGGCCGTAAGAAGTTCAACCGCCGGTGCGTTTGAACTCCAAAAAGACCCTTCTGGTACTCGGGCACCCCACTACTGGACGCCGGTTTTCTCGCCAGTTGCCGCGACTCTCTCAACACAATCTTATACCATTCATCGTCACTTTCCATGGGGTAGAGCATCCGCGAAACAGGAACAACCGAGGTCTCGCCTGTCGGGATCGGTTTCCGCTTATCCGGTCTCGGCTCCTCGTCGAAAGCTGAGAACTTCGGGAGATTACGCAAAATCGACTGGTCGAGTCTCTTTAACTCGTTCAAATCCACGTGGGCCTTAAACGGGCCTCGGTTCCGTGGATCGATTCCGGCATTGGCCAAATCCTGCGAAGTGTATTCTGGAAGCTGAGCGGGCACGATCTCGTCCGCAGGGTCTGGCCGTTGTAGCAACTTGCTGATATCGATTGTTTCGGGTTGTGGACTTTCTCCCATGGATACAGGAGAGCTTTGGTCATACTCACGAGAAGCATGGTCTTGACCCACTTGCTTGTCGTTCGAGTGCACATCCATGGCGTCTGTTGCGAAAGAGTCATTTTCGGTCTCGGAAAGATGCTGGATGGGTTTTCTACTCACACAAACCACTTTCCCATATGCCCAGTAGTCCTGCACCGCCTGGGCCATAGTGACACAGCACATTTTCTTGAACTTTGACGACTCCTTGAAATCGGCCGCCATCCACTTGCCTTCCTGCAATAGATAGTCCCACGTATGGAGCTTTGCCTTCTTGTTTCGTTTAGCATATACGAAGGGGTCGTAGTACCTCACGGGCTGGCGCAACGACCATTTTTTCAGGCGCTTCAACTCCTCGATCCTTGAAAAGAGCACCGCCACTTTGCCCTCCAAGAGCGCCAGCTCAAAGTTCTCCGTCATCAACGTCTTATGTGTGCCGGGTAACAATTTGATCAACGGAAGCGTTTGCGTCAAGTAATAGAGCTCAGCTAGCGAAAGCACATTGTGGTTTTCTGTGGGCAAGTGCTCCGGTAGTGCCACCACATCCACCTCGGTAAGTTTCTTGTTTAAGAAAGCATTCGTTTCTTCCTCTAGAGACTCGATTTGGGCACGAAGATTCTTTGGAATTGCAGCGTTTTCAGGGCTGCAACTTCTGCCACACAGCAAGCGGCCTGGAGCTGAGCTGGCCAGTGTTTTTTGTGCCTTTCGCAGGGGTTCTGGCCCGCTTTTAGTGGGTCTCTTTCTTGTGCCGTTGTCTTCATCTTGCAGTTGTAGATTCTTGCGGCAAGCAGAGACCAAAGCCGCCTTCAATTGGACCAAATCTTTCACAGAAATGTCTTCTTCGGAATTAATATCACTGCCGGTCAACATTTGGCTAGCAGGGGCATTTTTCAAGCCCTCAGCGTCGAAATTAGTGAAAGCATCCAACGGGTTCGACCAAAGATAAGCAAGCTCTTTGAGTTTGCGGGCATACTCGGAGGAGATTTCCTCCTTAGGCACAGCCATGATCAAAGCTCTGTCCGCAGGTATCTAAAGAGATAAACAAGGGCGGGTGGGTCCGAAGCCTTGGCAAGAACACTTGGATGTTGGCACTATTGATCAGTTAACGGCGAGAGCCACTGGGCTGGTCACGTGCACGTCACGTGTACGTCATGTGACCCGCCCGCTGCCAACGCCTATGGCCCATGAAGTGCCCACTGGCTGGAGATTTTTTGAAAAAAAAAAATTAGTACATAGCGGGTATTTACTTTTATGCTGTTTCCATCCTTCGAATAAGAGCATCATTCTTGTCTTTTCCTCCTTTCACTTTCTCTTTTGTTTTCGCTCTTTGCTGGTAGCAAATTCGCAACTCGCGTCTGGTCTACACTCCCGAAGTAAGTGCTGCGCGAAGCCCGTCAATTCCATCACCGATAATTTAAACCCGTTTCATTCAGTTGCTGAAAAAAAGAAAATAGAGAAAATATAGAAATATAGAAAAAGTTTTCTTATGGAAACCCGCCTTCTCTTGATTGACTCAATTAGCGGGGATTTCACTGGATTTGAATTGACGGGTATCGCACTAGCCATGTCTAACCGTAATAAACAGATGCGAATCTGGGAGGAAGAGGAGTCTTTAATCCCCTTTCTGTTTTTCTTTTTCTTCTTCTTTTTTTTTTTTTCACGATATCTCGCTCCTCTTTATAATAAACAGATTTATTATGCTATATCAACCAATTAAAATAATCATGGCACGTCGTAGGAAAACGAGTGCCACTCACAATAGACCAGCAGCAGCTGGAATCTAAAGCTCATGCAATTAAAACACCGCCCAAACACGCCCGGCATTTCGGGCCTTAAAACGTCTCCGCCCGGTTTTACAACTCACTGTTGTCCAAGAAGAAGTAGTTACCCGCCAGCTTCTGCTCTTTGTCCATTTGCGAATCCTTCTTGTTGATTCTGGGTCTGAACGAGTTGGGGTCTCTTCTGAACGTCACATTCAAGTTCTTCAAGAACCGGTTACATCCGGTCAACAACGACTCGGGGGCCTTGGCCACGGCATTCTTGGAAGGCTCACCCTCGAAAACAATGACTCGGTCGGCCAAATACGTTGCCATCATGAAATCGTGCTCCACAATGAACGCCGTCTTTTTCGAGTGCAAAATAAATCTTCTGATCACCTTCGAACACACGATACGCTGCTCCGAGTCCAAGTAGGCCGAAGGCTCGTCAATCAAGTAGATGTCTGCAGGAATACCCAAGGCCAAAACAAGCGCCACTCTTTGCAACTCTCCTCCAGACAACACCTGCACCTCCTGGTCGATGATACTATCGATGTTCAACGGCTTGACAACGTCACTTTGGAACTGCGGGTTCAAGAAAGAGCCCTTGATCTTCTTGAAGAACAACTGCCTCACGGTACCCGGGAACTTGGGGGCGATCTTTTGCGGCTTCATCGAGATGTTCAACTTGGGCACCTCGGTTCCGTTATCGGCCGCCAAGGCTCCCGCCAAAATCTTACAGAATGTGGTCTTACCGGTACCGTTCTCACCAAACATCACCAAGATCTCCGAGTTGGTGAAATCGCCCTTCTCGACGGTCAAGTGGAAGTCGCCCTGGGTCTTGTGCAAGGTGGGGTAGTGCATTGCAGAGGAATGGTCCAAAATCAAGCCGTCGGCTGCATCGGCCAAGCGGAACTGCAACGACTCCTCCCTGAACCGCATGTTCTCGGTGGGAATAAACCCGTCCAAGAAAATGTTGATACCTTCTCTGACAGAAGAGGGTAAAGTCACCACACCGTAAACAGAGGGGGCACCGTACAAGATACACACAAAGTCCGACAAGTAGTCCAACACAGACAAGTCGTGCTCAACACAAATCACATAAGTCTGCTGGTCCAACAACGAGCGGATCAACTCGGCCGCATGCAATCTCTGTTTGACGTCCAAATACGACGAAGGCTCGTCGAACATGTACACCTGGGCCTTTTGGATCGCGGTCATGCCCAAGGCAAATCTTTGCAACTCTCCTCCCGACAACTGCGCCACGTCTCTGTTCATCACGTGCTTCAACTCCAAGAGTTTGGTGACATATTCAAAGCTCTCGGGACGCTGGTTTTTGGCTTTTAAGATTCCCGCAACGTCCTTTACAGCGGCCTTGGCCAACGCCCTGGGGATGTTATCCACGTACTGGGGCTTGATAATCGCCTGGATGTTGTCCTCCAACACTTTCAAGAAGTAGTTCTGCAACTCGGACCCGCGGAAATACTTCAAAATGTCCTCCCAATCAGGCGGATCGTCGTAACGGCCCAAATTGGGTTTTTGCTTGCCCGCCAAAATCTTCAACGCGGTCGATTTCCCGATACCGTTGGTACCCACTAATCCCAACACCTGGCCTGGTCTGGGCGTGGGCAAACGGTGCAACTTGAAAGAGTTGGCCGAGTATCTGTGGGTGGTTTCAGCCTCCAAGTTGGTGGGCAAGTTGATGATATTAATGGCAT
The DNA here is from genome assembly GCA_030582695.1 of [Candida] golubevii. Taxonomy (NCBI): domain Eukaryota; kingdom Fungi; phylum Ascomycota; class Pichiomycetes; order Serinales; family Metschnikowiaceae; genus Metschnikowia; species [Candida] golubevii. Next base: position 54,223 of record JAJMGV010000049.1, read on the forward strand.
CAAAAGGGCATTTTTTCACACAGATACCACATCCGACACACAATGTCTCGGAAATAAAGGCGATTTTGCTTGCTGGCGTCACCTCGATACAAAGCTTACCGGTCTTCACCACGGGACAAGACTTTCTGCATTCTTGCTTGCACTTTTTAGGCTTGCATTTATCAGTGCTGACAATGGCAATTCTCGTGCCTTTCGACGACGGGGCATTCTTGTTGTTACCCCTTGCTTTGCCACTCATTTTTTCTTCTCTCGCACTCGAATAACAGCCGCCGTCTGAGGATGTGTTTGTCGTCGTGGGAGTGTAATAATTTTATGGCAACTTTTTTTTTGGTAATTTTGCAGAGCTTCGGCCGTCCTGCAGAAAACCGGTTTTTTCTCAGGCTGCGCTCGTCTCGCGTGGCTGTTTAGTTGAGAAGGTGCCGCAGTTTCGACCTTTTGTTAGTGCCGGGGTTTACGCACAACTGGGCTTTGCGCGTTAGTCTCAGCACCTTACTAAAGCGCGGCATTGATTGGCCAACAAGATGAGTGTGACAGAGCTGTCATGAACCAGAGTTATATTTGGTGAAAAGCTGTTTTTTTGGATAATAGGTGTTTTGGTGATTTTCGGATGTTTGGAATTTGCGGCAACTCTACGGGTTGAAGGGAAGGGTGTACTTCCGGTTTTGTTGGAACATTTGCCGTAAGTTATTGAGAATTTAGGTGAGGGTTGGGACCTCTTCAATATTTGGATGTTAAAAAGAACACTAGAAAATCACGAGAACTCAATTTTTTGCTATACTCTGGCTTTATTTCTTTTTTCTTCTTTCTTTTTACCAGTCGGATCAGAAAGACACGGTAAAGTACAAGGGGAAAATCAAAAAAGTAACTCTTAATGTTTTGAAAATAGCGAATCTGTTCACATTGCAGTTGGTTTCATGGCTGGCCCTGATTGGGTGCGGCTAACGTCAGGCTTCACTCAAAATGGGTGATCACCCAACGAGAGAAAATCGGGTTTTCTTCTTGCAGCTCCATAAGTATTCTTAGTTTCAATGATGCTAAAAGTATACGACAATATAAGCGTCAATCCATTTTCATTTTACTTTTACTATATTTCTAATTTCACTCATTCTTTACTCTGTTGTATTAAGTACGTTGGCTTCCCCTGCGGTTTCTTCTGTCTGCGAGAAACAACTACTGTAAGTGTATTGATTCGCCAATTAACTGCTTCCTTATCCTTAAGAATCGGCAATTTCAAGACCCAAAGAAAGTAAGTTTTGGACAGCTGGAGACTCGCCAAAAGGAAGTGCTAAAATCATTAGCAAATTTTATTTACGAGTTTGTAGTTACAACTGCCATTTAGCTTTTCATTACCGATTTCGTCTTTTGCCACAGCAGTTAATTATGGCAGATGGATATGAAGAAGGTGAGACAATTACACAATACAAAATTAATTATTCAGTGAAATCATTCCATTGAAAGATTCCAAATCGGCTTTCCAAGTCCACGGCTTCCGAAAAAAAGAAAAGAATCAGCCGAAAAATATCACAAGTATTGACTTTGGCCTGCTGAAGAATATGGTTATGAACCAGTCGTGCGCGGCCCAGGAATCACCCCTGGGATTAATCCGCACCGTCGCCCGCTCCTTTTCTTCCCTCTCCTACTACTTTCTTTTCCCTTCAATAGAGAATAACTGAAGTGACTCTGTTGACAAAGAAAAATGGTGTGATATTTTTCGAGAAAACTGATCGAAAAAAGCGAACTTGGTTCAAGCCACTATGTCGTGGCATGTGATAATTTCCAAGCACGGTGTTTGAAATTGTGCGTTTGGAGGGCGCTTCGTATGACCCACACGCTGTCTTTGATTTTGTATTTTTTTTTGAAGAGAGGGAGTTTTTGACGAAGTGTCAAGGGTGATTTGTGCGTGGATTGCGTGCTTTCTTACTTTGATTGTGTACTCGGTACTACAACCAGAGAATAATCGGCCAATGTTGTGGTGTTACCCTGACGCGTTGACAACTGCTGCTTTTAGTACGCTAGTGTTGTCGTTTGAGGCTGGTTCTCGAATTAATGCTGATCAGTGCAAACCCAACTCAAACTTCTGATGGGTGTATCCAGATGATGCCTTCAAGGCTTAGTGAGAGGAGCCTCCACACAAGTTGTCTCACACAAATGCGTTCCATGATAGCATCTACTCACGAGCATACGCGTCTCTCTTTGGTTTGTCTGAGAATGCTGCCGGCGTTTAGCAAACTAGACTTACATTGCTGCTTCCCAGTGCAGAGAAGGAGGATAGCGAGCTGCATCAAGAAGGGATCAGCCTCGGAAGGACGCGTCTTATCCTCTAGGAAGTGCCTGTTAATGTGCTGGGGTCTCTCGATGAGCTAGACATACTTTTAGCTCGGCACATGGTTTACTGGTTGGTGATGTGCAAAGGAGAGAAATGCCCAAGGCACCTCAAGGCGACATCCGACGCTCTGTTTATGGCTGTACGAAGACTTGTCGAAGAATGATTGTTTATTTTTTATTCATCAGTTTTTTTTTCTTACTTGTTGAACGCGTACTGCCGCTTCAGTATAACCCTAAATGTAGTTTATAGTCCTTCTAACGAATAGACGTGTGGTGCTACGATTTCTACTGGCGCCCGTATTGGGCAGTAACGTGTTGGGCTCAAAAGTTTCTCGTGTCGTTGGTCGCAGTTTTTTTCTCTGCCTCCTGGCGGATTTTTCTTACCCTACCACAACTGTTATAACATCGCTCAGAAACCAGGAATTTTCGCCAAAAAGCGGTAAATTTGTTTATCCAAAACATCGGAAAGAAAACAAGAACAAAGCAAAAAAAAGCAGGTTTTGTTTTTCCAAGTTTAGTGTGCCGGGTTTAGATTTTTGTTTTCGTGAAGATCATTCGCTCACCGCACAGTGGAAAATTACCAGATATTAGTGTCTTCGGTGACTGCCAAAACGCTGACAAAACAGAGGAATTATTATAATCTCTCTTCCTTCTTGTTGTTTCATATTCACCCTTCCTTTTGGAAAACTTCTGTCAATATTAGGTGGAAAGAAGTGGTGTCTTTTTTCGTGTTTCTTCTGTTGGCTATTGAAGCATAACAATCACCTTGGGACGAGTTTACGCTGATACAAATCCACACCACAACAAAGATCTCACATTATAACTGCCTCTCTGACTAAATATGGTGAAATTGGACGAGGAAATCGAGGCAAATCCCGAGCTTTATGGCCTTCGGCGGTCGGGCCGCGAACGGAAGGTTACAAGTTTCGCCGAGGACCTGGACGACGAGCCCAAGCCCCGGAAAAGAAAAGCAAAACCTACAGCTGACGACTATGACGATTTGGACGAGTCCGACGACGCCGAATTGGACGATGATGAAGATGGGGACTTTGGCGGCGAATCTCGTTCGAGAAGAGCGCTGAAAGGCCGGCTGGGACTGCGCAAAAAGGCCAAAACAAGCCTGCGGGGTAAGCTGAGAAGCAGGGGCCTGGCGGCCGCTTCTGTGCCCCAAGAAGTGCGTTTTCTGACGAGAAACAATGGTGCAGTCAACTATGCAGTGGATGTTGAAGACGAGGACGAGTTTTTGGAGAGTGATGACAACGAAAACAATGACTACTACTACTACGAACAGGCCATGGCCGACGAGCAACCAGCACAAGCGATTGACATGGTGCTAGACCATAAACTCAACGAGGAAAACGCGGCCATGACCAACGAGCCCAAGTTGGACTACGTTTTCCGGATAAAATGGGCGGGTAAGCTGCATTTGCACAACACGTGGGAGACGTACCAAGGGCTAAAAGACATGAAGGGATTCCGGCGTGTCGACAACTATATCAAGCAGTTCATTCTCTTGGACCAGGAGATTCGAAACGATGCCATGACCACCAAGGAGGACATCGAGGCAATGGACATTGAGCGCGAGAGAAAAAGAGACGAGCAGGAAGAGTATACCCACGCGGAGCGCATAGTTGATAGCGATCGCGTGGAACTTGAGGATGGCACGTCGCAACTACAGTACTTTGTCAAGTGGAAGCGTCTTTATTACAACGAGTGCTCGTGGGAGGACGCGGCAGTGATTGCCAAAGATGCCCCCGAGCAAGTGGCGAAGTACCAGCAGCGGTTAAAGCTGAAAATCTTGCCCAATCTCTCAGCAAACTACCCATTGAACCAGCGGCCAAGATTCGAGAAGCTCAGCAAACAGCCCCAGTTCATTAAGAACGGAGAATTGCGCGATTTCCAGTTAACCGGGTTGAACTGGATGGCGTTTCTTTGGTCGCGGAACGAAAACGGGATTTTGGCCGATGAAATGGGGCTCGGCAAAACCGTGCAAACCGTGGCGTTTTTGTCGTGGTTGATCTACGCCCGCAGACAAAACGGCCCACATCTAGTGGTGGTGCCGTTGAGTACGATTCCAGCTTGGCAGGAGACGTTTGAAAAGTGGTCGCCTGATGTTAATTGCCTCTACTACTTGGGCAATACCGAGGCCAGAAGAACGATACGTGACTACGAGTTTTATGGGGCCAACAAAAAGCCCAAATTCAACATTCTCTTGACCACGTACGAGTACATTCTAAAAGACCGAGCCGAACTTGGTGCTTTCAAGTGGCAATTCTTGGCTGTTGACGAGGCACATCGGTTGAAAAACGCCGAGTCGTCGTTGTACGAGTCGTTGAAACTGTTCAAAGTGGGCAACCGGCTTTTGATCACCGGCACGCCATTGCAAAACAACATCAAGGAATTGGCTGCGTTGTGTGATTTCTTGAGCCCGGGAAAGTTCAGCATCGACCAGGAGATCGATTTCGATGCTCCGGATGACAAGCAAGAAGAGTATATCAAGCACTTGCAACTGAGCATCAAGCCATTTATCTTGCGGAGACTCAAGAAAGATGTGGAAAAATCGCTCCCGTCAAAGTCCGAGCGGATTTTGAGAGTTGAGTTGTCCGACCTCCAAACAGAGTACTACAGAAACATCATCACCAAGAACTATGCCGCGTTGAACTCTGGAGTTAAGGGCTCGCAGATCTCGCTACTCAATGTTATGAGCGAGTTGAAAAAGGCGTCCAACCATCCGTACTTATTTGATGGTGCCGAGGAACGTCTTCTTGCCAAGGCAGGGTCTGCTTCAAGGGACAATATCTTGAAAGGTATCATTATGTCCTCGGGGAAGATGGTACTTTTGGAGCAGCTTCTAACGCGTCTTAAAAAAGAGGGCCACAGGGTCTTGATCTTCTCCCAAATGGTGAGGATCTTGGACATTTTGGGAGACTATCTCTCGATTAAGGGGTACCAATTCCAGCGTTTGGATGGAGGAATTCCCTCGGCGCAAAGGAAAATCTCCATTGACCACTTCAATGCTCCAGACTCCAGAGACTTTTGCTTTCTTCTTTCTACCAGAGCTGGTGGCTTGGGTATTAACTTGATGACTGCAGACACCGTGATCATTTTCGACTCGGACTGGAATCCCCAAGCGGATTTACAAGCCATGGCACGTGCTCATCGAATTGGTCAAACACGACACGTGTCCGTTTACCGATTTGTTTCCAAAGATACTGTGGAGGAGGAGATTTTGGAGAGGGCGCGGAAGAAGATGATTCTTGAGTACGCCATTATTTCGTTGGGTATGGCCGATCCGACCACGTCCAAAAAGAACAAGAATGAGCCAACATCAAGCGAGCTTTCTCAAATCTTGAAGTTTGGCGCAGCTAACATGTTCGCCGCATCAGATAACCAAAAGAAGCTAGAAGACTTGAATCTTGACGATGTGCTCAGCAGAGCAGAGGACCACGTGACGACTCCTGAACTTGGAGAGTCCAACTTGGGCTCGGAGGAGTTTTTGAAGCAATTCGAGGTCACGGACTATAAGGCAGATATCGAATGGGACGACATTATTCCTCAAGAAGAGTTGTCCAAACTCAAGGAGGAGGAAAAGAAGAGAGCGGAGGAGTCGTATCTCAACGATCAAATTGCCATCTATTCGAGAAGACGCGCTGCTGTTAAACAACTTCAAGGAGGCACTCCCGATACATCAGGATTAGAGGATGAAGATGAAGAGGACGGAGGGCGCAGAAAAGCCGCGAAAAAGAAGGCGGAAGAGCACCATGAATTGTCCGAGCGAGAAATCAGAGGCATTTACCGGGCGATCTTGAAGGTTGGTGACTTGAGTGGCAAGTGGAATGAGCTTGTAGAAGACGGTAGTATTTCAAACAAGAACCCGGTGTTGATCAAGCATGCTTACAACGAAATCATCAGCACATCCAAGAGATTGGTCAAAGAAGAAGAGGCGCGCCGAGCAGAGGCCCTCGCCGAATTGGAAAGAAAAGCCAAGGATCTGAAAGTGCCTAATGGCGATGGTGGAACTGCCACGGCCTTATGGATGGCCAAGAAAAAGGAAAAGAAAGCAGTTCTCTTTGAGTATCACGGCGTCAAGAATATCAACGCCGAGCTTGTTTTATCGCGTCCACCAGATATGAAGCTTTTGGAGTCGTTGATTCCCGCAGAGAAGCCGCTTTCGTTCGAGCTCCCTAGAATGCCTAAACTGGTTCTGAACTGGAATTGCGAATGGTCTCCCAAAGACGATGCCATGCTTTTACTTGGAGTTCACAAGTTCGGATATGGGTCTTGGGTGCAAATACGAGACGATCCCATTCTCGGATTGCAAAACAAGCTCTTTTTGGAGACCAGTGGCAAGTCCTCTGATAAGAAAGACACCGCTTCGGGAACAACTTCTGCGCCACCAGCGGATGGTGCTGATGTCAAGTCCGAGGACGGAAAACTGGAGCTGACAAAGAACGCAGCCAGCAAGAAAGTTCCCGGCCCAGTTCATTTGGGAAGAAGGGTTGACTATTTGTTCACCATCTTAAGGGGCGAAGAAGATGTTGCCAGCACGGGGTCTGCGCCTATAAAGAAGGGCATGAGAAAACTCAAAGTTGACACGCCAGTTCTGAAGGATGGCCGCAGTCTCAGCAAAGGTTCCGATTCAGGCCGGATGAAGCCAAAACCCAAAAAGAATGGAGCAGAGGCGTCGAAATCAAAGCCTGAGGTGAAGGCCAAACAAGACGCTAAGCCCCACCATGGAGAGCCAATGAAGATCAAAACGGAAAGACACAACGAGGAGGACGATTTCTTGGAATATGCCAGTATGGACGAAGCCCAGTGTAAAGCCACACTCAAGCCTGTGGCCAAGTCCTTGATGAAGTTGCATAAAGGAAACAAGGGCTTGGATAAGCATGAATGGGCATCTCTTCTAAGACAAGAGTTGGTGACTATTGGCGACTTCATCGAGAGCTCAACGGCAAGCCATACCGACGAGAAGATGCGCAAACACTTGTGGTCTTACGCCAGTCTTTACTGGCCGGCTCGGGTTCCTAGTGCCAAAATCAATGCCATGTACACTAGAATCAGGTCTCAAGGTGAGAAGAAAGAGGCCTAGTCAGCGCACTTAATATATGCAACACGAATGAAAACATTAACTGAACAAAGCAAAAAAAGGACACTATCGTTTGATAGAAAGAAAATTCTGTCGGGGTGAGTCGGACACCCCATCTCAAGATAACTTCTGCTTTTCGCAGTCTCTCGCCTTAATTCCCCTAATGATGATCCAGTGAGATTCTAGTTGTAATGCAATTAAATAGGATGAGAGAATGTATTTCGAGCAGTCTGCCCCCAATTCGACACCCATTGAATAAGGCACAGAGAAATGTTTTGCTCTAATCAACTTATAAAATTTTGCAGTACTTTACTACAATTGGAAAAACGTGATTTCAAATGCTGGTACAACGAAGTTCGAAGTACGCGAGGACCTTTTTTGCTTGGACTGGTTGCGAACGGTCAATGTGATCTTAATTACATTTTTTGATTTTTTTTTTCAGTTAGGCGGTTTTGTTTCTTTGTCCAACTTTTCTTTATTTTTACTTTTCTTTCTCTTTTCTTTCTCTTTTCTTTCTCTTTTCTTTCTCTTTTCTTTCTCTTTTCTTTTCTTTCTCTTTCCTTTTCTTTCTCTTTTCTTTTCTCTCTCTGTCCTTTTGCTGAGCAAAATTGTAGCGTTGAAATATTTAGCTACACCTTTTGGACACAGTGGCCGAAGTTCACTTGGTTGTCCATTGCAGGTTGTTTTTCTTGGAGGTCATCGTTCCGGAGAAGCATGATGACTTGAAGAGTTACATGCACATCATTAATATTCATTAATACTCGTACTATGAGAATGAGCAAATTGATCACCAAAATCTATATCTTTACCCTTTGCATTTCTTTTTCCCTTGTTTACCTAAAATTGCCGGAATGTCTACAACGTAGCCAGTCACGTGAGCGGCCCAATCCCCAGAAAAGCTCCCGAGAAACGAAAAGAACCCCATCGGAAACCACACCGCTTCGTAGCCTCGCGCCTGCACATACACAGGGATTCGGTGTTTGTGAGAATAGGAAAAAATTTTCCCCTACTACAAGATGAATCTTTTTCTTCTTCAGAGAAATCTCCCAGACAGCAAATCCACATTTTCCTTGTATCAGTAAACCGGCCACCTGCCCCTTTCTGAACATAGAAAAGCCGTCCCTAAACCATAAAAAAACCAATAAAAAAACTTGAAAATTTTAAAAAAGAAAAAAAAAAAATCACGAGTTTTCCACTTCATCATGTCTGCTGACCAAATCACCCAATCTATGGACAAGTTGAACATTGATGGCGCCAATGCAGCCACCACGGCCCCTGGTGCTGCAACCGAAGTTGCCGCCGAGACTCCTCAAAATGCCGAGGAATCGACGGAGAATGAGGAGGGCGTTGCTGAATCTTCTGCCTCCTTGTATGTCGGAGAGTTGAACCCCTCTGTCAACGAGGCGCTCTTGTTTGAGATTTTCTCGCCCCTTGGCCCAGTCTCGTCGATCAGAGTGTGCCGTGACGCGGTCACCAAGAAGTCGTTGGGTTACGGATACGTGAATTATCTCAAGCACGAGGATGGAGAGAAGGCTTTGGACCAATTGAACTATTCCTTGGTCGATGGCCGTCCTTGCCGTATTATGTGGTCTCAGCGTGATCCTTCGTTGCGCAGAAACGGTGACGGTAACATTTTCATCAAGAACTTGCACCCAGATATCGACAACAAGGCGTTGCATGACACGTTTTCCGCATTTGGTCGTATTTTGTCATGTAAGGTTGCTGTTGACAGCATGGGCCGCTCCAAATGCTTCGGTTTCGTGCACTACGAGACCGCCGAGGCTGCCGATGCTGCCATTGAGAACGTCAATGGCATGTCTTTGAACGACCTCGAGGTGTACGTTGGAAAGCACGTATCGAAGAAGGAAAGAGAGGACAAGATGGAGGAGTTGAAGGCTAAATTCACCAACGTGTTTGTGAAGAACTTTGGCGTCGACTACTCCGAGGCCGACTTGACCAAGTTGTTTGAGCCATACGGAAAGATCACCTCGCTTTACTTTGAGAAGGATGCCGAGGGTAAGTCCAGAGGCTTTGGATTCATCAACTTCGAGGACCATGACGCTGCTGTCAAGGCCGTCGAGGAGTTGAACGATAAGGAAATCAACGGGCAGAAGATCTATGTCGGGAGGGCCCAGAAAAAGAGAGAAAGAGTCGAGGAGTTGAAGAAGCAATACGAGACCACCAGATTGGAGAAGTTGTCCAAATACCAGGGTGTCAACTTGTTTGTCAAGAACTTGGACGACTCAATCACCTCTGAGCTTTTGGAGGAAGAATTCAAGCCTTTTGGTACCATCACCTCGGCTAAGGTCATGGTTGACGAGACCGGTAAGTCCAAGGGCTTTGGTTTCGTGTGTTTCTCCACCCCAGAAGAAGCTACCAAGGCTATCACTGAGATGAACCAGCGCATGGTAATGAACAAGCCCTTGTACGTTGCTTTGGCCCAGCGCAAGGATGTGAGACGCTCACAATTGGAGCAACAGATCCACGCTCGTAACCAGATGAGAATGCAAAACGCTGCTGCCTCTGGTATGCCAGGTCAATTCATGCCTCCAATGTTTTACGGCCAACAGCCAGGTTTCTTCCAGGGTAATGGCAGAAACAACGGCCCCTTCCCTGGCCCAAACCCTCAGATGATGATGCCAAGAGGCCAAATGCCTCCTCCTCAAGGCCAATGGCCAAGAGCTGGTCCTAATGGTCAACCAGTTCCAGTCTACGGAATGCCTCCAGTTTACGGTGACTTCAATGGTCCAAACGGCCGCCAACAAAGAGGATACTTCCCTAACCAGCGCAACCAAAAGGGCGGGCGTCAAGGTAAGGACTTGGCTGCCATTTTGGCCTCTGCACCAGAGGACCAGCACAAGAGAATCTTGGGTGAGGAGTTGTACCCTAAGATCGTTGCCACTGGCAAGGCCCAAGAGCCTGAGGCTGCGGGTAAGATCACCGGTATGATGTTGGACTTGGACAACCAAGAGATTTTGGCGTTGTTGGACAATGACGACTTGTTCAGCAACCACTTTGAGGATGCCTTGACTGCCTACGAGGAGTACAAGAAGTCCGAAGAGGCGCAGGCGTAAGCTTGTGGCACGTGGAGATAATGATGAGTGGTTCTAGTTCTTAAAACGACTATTTATTAGTTTTTTTCTGGATGGGTAATTGGATTTGTGTATATGCCAAAGAAAAAAAAAAAAAAAATCGGTGGGTTGTAGATATCCAATCATGGTTGCTGCTTCGCTTTTATCAAGCGCTCCAAGCTCTCAAGAAGCCCAAAGGCCTCCTTCTCCATTTCCTTGATATGTTTTGCTCCAGCCAAGCTCGCCCATTTAGTCTTGCTGAGATAATGCGACGAACGCACTAACACCGCTCTTAGGACTCGGGTTTGTTCCACGGCCTCATTTAAACCAATCCCTTCAATAGTGCCTTCGATCCTCTCCAAATCCCTTAAAAGCTTCTCGAACTTTTCCAAATAATGAGTATGGTCGTTTTTAAGCACTGATAAGAATTTCGTGCATACTTGCAACTCGTCTTCAGAAGGAATCTGGCCACCGCTGCTTTTGGCTGCGGCTGCGAAAAGAATCGAGTTGATTTTACGCACAAGCTCCAGCTCGAAATCTTCTAGTAATACCTCGACTCGTTGTTTTGCTGGGGATTGTGGATGATTTGCTTTCGCAAGCTTGACCACAACCTCGTCACACGCGGCGTTGACGCTATTGGTCCATGATTTATAAGCGTCAAAATCGAAATTCTCGTCGTCGTGATATTCTGCTGCGTATGATGCTTCTAACTTCTTCTCCATTGCAATATAAAAATGCTCGTGGGCCATGACGAGGTCCAAGTTTGGGTTTTGTTTTGGCTGGTGATCCGTAACTACTCTGGGCCTGGGTTTGGGAGCGTCGGGGGGAGCGTCGGGTGGATTTCTTCCGGCAGATATTCCCACTTGGCCCAGGGCAACAACGTGTCTTAGTTCTTCTATTTGGGTTCCCATAAAAACCAAGTCTTCCGCAAGAATAGTCGATAAAAGCGTATCTTGCTCGATAAAGCTTTGGCAGTCATTTTCAAAAACGGTAAAACTGCTGATCGCTTCTTGGACTCGCTCCTCAAAATCTGGTGCTTCTTCTCGATAGTGGCCATGGTGATCAACGCACTCATCAAACGTTTCCAAAAACCGCTCTTTCTTTTCCGCTACGATCTGGACCAAATTTTCTTTTTGGGTTTTTTGGATCCCCTGAGTGGCAACGGCTTTGAATTGTTCACCCATGCCTTGCTCGCTCAACTGAAATATCAACGTTGTCATCTCAAACAAGCTTGTCAAGTGCTCGAATTGGTCGATAAGAAATTCCGAAGGTGTATATCCAGCTAAATCCAAAGAGTATATGTCATACGCGAGGAGCAGGAATTCTCCTTCAAGTTCTGGAAAGTTTTCCCAACGACTAGGGTCACCAGCCACGTCAGCTCTGAACTGTAATACTTCAGTTTTAAGTGCTAAGATTGTATTCTCAACCAAGTGTTCTTTTTGATGGGGATCAGAAACCTGAAAGCGTTTCAGATTCTGTTTGAGTGGGAGTACTTCCTCTTCGAGAGAATACTGCTTTTCACCAAAGCTTTCCTTTGTCTCTTGTGTATTCTCGTTCACGGGCCGTTCTTCTTCTTTGGGCAAGTTCAACTTGACCGTTTCAGTAAATCCTGACATTTTTACGGCTGAGGAGAAACCAGGTATATCAGGTGTTGTCAAAGGGTATTCGGAAAGCTCAAAGCTAGCCTTGGTGCCCTTGGCAAGAGCAGGTACGGCAATTGTAAGGGAGACGATTGCTGCAAAAAAACGTGCCATTTTAGAAAAGAGAGTTAACAATTTTGTTCAACTTCTCAGCGGAACTTTTGCCACAAAAAGAATAACAAATCTTTTCAGGGGGTAGTAGGGGTCTTCATATGTCATTATTCTTTAGAGAATTGACCAATCATTTACCAGTGAACTAGCCACAGGCTGCAAGCATTTGTCGCATATGATTTTCGATTTGGCTGTACTCCAGTGAGAAGACAATAGGATACTTCATTTGGGGTTGAAAGAGGTGATGCGTGTTGGAACGCCATATTATCTCTACCCGTTTAGGTTGCTCGCTACACTGAAACTGTTTCAGGCACATGGAGAACAATAGCAGCCTTAATGACCCCAGAACTACCCGCCTTTTCCCTTTCTTTTTGACTGAAATGAGGTGAAACAAAAACGCGTAGGCCGGAGGCGACGGCTAAAATAAGTATTTTGTTTGAAACCTGCTCTTGGAAACGAAAAGAAAGAAGTATGAACTTGTGTTGTGGTTGTTTTCTTAACAGATTCTAGCGATGCTATATTCTGAATACACTATACACCGACAGGATAAAAGAAACAAAGCGTGATGTTTTACTTTCAAGATCCTCCACGCCTAAACTTTCTCTAGAAACTTCCGAAATTAGCCCGAGGCGTCCCCCTTTTTCCCCATCTCCTCGTTATAGGCAACAGCCAATTTATCAAGCGCGGTGACAAGATCATGGATGAGGTCTAACACTTGGTGCTTTTCGTCCGACCCCGGATACTTCTGTCTTTTGAACTGATCAAGAATAATGCGAGTTGACATCAAAATTTCAGGATACTTGTGGTCAAACAATTCAAGGTTCACCAGCGACTGGAAGTAGAAAAGAGGGATGGCCTCCTGCAACCTTCTAACACGCCTTTCGAATGAGCTCAATGGCAAACGGCGGATACCTTTGGAGGCAATTTTTTGAGAGACTCGCACACTTTCTTTGCCTCTTTTTATTAAGCTCGGGTACTTAGAGTCGAAATGTTCAGTGTTGGCTGCAAATGGAGGAATGTGAACGTGCATAGAGACGACGGTGTGCTCCGAGTGTTCTGGGTCTTTGAGGTTCTTGGCTGAAACAGCAAAAGCAGTGAAGAGAGACGCAATTACGAGAATAAAGAAACGCATGGTGAAGATAACTTTTGGGTGTCCTTTTGTCAATATCTGTCGCGTGGTCCTGGCCATACTTATAGACGCATGCTCCCCGCTAGACAGTACCATGGAAAAATGGGAATATCAATAAGCGACAATCCAAGAGACAGATCTTCATGATCTACACGTCTGTTTTGGAAATGCAACCATAAAGGCATTACTTGAATGGGGACTTCTCTGTTGTTTCTCTTTTTTCTTATTGTTTCGTTTTGTCTGCAAAGGAGCGCGTTGAACCAAATTTCATCTTTTGACTAAACAGTTGAACTAACAGAAAACACAATACCAAAGCGAGGAATGATTTGGCCTATCTGTGTGCGACAAAATGTCAGCAAAGAGACGAACAAAAGATTTCAAAAGCCAGATCCTTCTACCATTGACTAATTTCTTTTATGTGCGATTGCAGATGGTTAAGCGTGACATGAATGGATAGGGAAAGGGCACAAGGCCGGAAAGTTACGACGTTGCTTTAGGGCAGACTTTCAAGCTAGCAAGAGAGGAAGACAAAGCAAAGAAACAAACAAAGAAAAACTTCCACCGCACTTTGGCAAATTGTCTTGTTGTGGTTTTCTATTTGCTCAGAGATCCGCCCAGTACGAATACGGGGAAGCCACCAATGTGCAGAGCGGTGAGGTACCGAGATTAGGGTTGACCGTGCATCCGCATTCTGCCAAGGCAAATCTATGTAAACTCAATCTATTGTTCTTTTTGTTATTTCGGGAGGTTTCTTTTTCTTCATCTCTTCTTCTGGCTCCAAAATACCTCCTCGTGTTTCACCTCACTCGACGCTTTTCACGCCCCTCCCTTTTTCTCTTGTTCTCTTGTTCTCTTGTTCTCTCTTTTTTTTTTTTTTTCTTCCTCCTTTTCTCTTTGCTTTCGCGTCTCCTGATTTGAACGAAACCATGGACTGATCTCGCGAGACTTGGTTGCGCCAGGTCAGAGGCTCGGAGCTGCGCCTGAACGCTAGCTTCGACGCACCCCACTCAAGAAGCCGAATACCCAAGATCGAGTTTCTCAATCACTTTAAAATAAAATAAAAAAACACCCAAAAGTTTGCACATTTCTTACTTCGCCTAGAATACAGCATGCCTGCAGACGTCTACGACGAATTGAAGGCGTTTTCGGCTGACGGAAAGGTGATCCTGCCTGGCGATTACACCGGAGATAACAATCCTAAATTATCTGGCCGCATCTTAGACGTGGTGACATCTCTTCCAACCAAAATCAGCAAGAAGGTTGACGCGGCAACTTCTCAGCCGTTTTGGGACGTGGACCCTGTGCGCGGGCAGTCGGCATTATACTCTCTGTTGTTCTTTTTGCTGCAACAAACAGATTGGGAGACCCATATTGTGGGCTGGACCGGGGAGTTGGTCAACGATACAAACTTGAAGAGCGATCTCTCGGCCGAAAACATCACCAACGACCCGTTGTATTTGGACGAGGATGACAAGATGCAGATTGAACAGAAAATCCGCAGGGCCACCAAAAGCGACCACGTGCACCCCGTATGGTTGCTTCGTCGGGACCAAAGTAGATGGAGAAGGTACGCGGAACACGTCATTTGGCCCGTGTTCCACTACATCCAAGACCAGTCTGGCGCCTTGCGCGAGGAGGGCCAGGAATGGTACGATTACGTCAAGTTCAACGAGGCTTACTTCCAGAAAATCAAGGCCATCTACAAGCCAGGCGACATCATCTGGATCCATGACTACTACTTGCTTTTGCTTCCGCAATTGCTCAGAATGGAGTTCCCGGACGCGTTCATTGGCTTGTATGTACATGCGCCGTTCCCGTCGTCGGAGTATTTCCGGTGCTTGCCCAAACGGGTCCAGCTTCTTGATGGGATGCTTGGGTCGGACAAGATTGCCTTCCAGAACGACTCGTTCACGCGCCATTTCATCAGTTGCTGTGCTCGGATCTTGGGCTACGAGGTGACCAAAGACTCCGTGTTGGTGTACGGCACGACCATATCTGTGGAGCTGTTGCCCATTGGTATCGACACCAAGAGATTAGAACACGACGCGTTTTCGCCGGAGTTGAACGTCGACGACAAGGTGAAGGCGTTGAGGAAGTTTTACCCGGACAAAAAAATCATTATTGGACGGGATAGGCTTGACTTGGTGAGGGGAATTCCCCAGAAGTTGCAGGCTTTTGAAATGTTCCTCCACATGTATCCCGAGTGGAGACAGAAAGTGGTGTTGGTGCAGGTATCGTCTCCCGGATACTCCACCAACAGCAAGGTGGAGAAAAAAGTGGCTGAGCTCGTGAGTCTGATCAACTCTCGCTACGGTAGTTTCAACCATACCCCTGTGCTTCATTATGAGATCCGCATCAACAGGGACGAGTACCTTGCCCTTCTACGGGTTGCCGACTTGGCTCTCACCACGTCTGTGCGTGACGGCATGAACACGACGGCGCTCGAGTTTGTCGTTTGCCAAAAGAAGAAAAAATCGCCGCTTATTCTCTCGGAGTTCACTGGAACTGCTTCTGTTCTAAACGATGCTATCTTGGTCAACCCATGGGACTCGGTTGGAGTTGCCAAAACCATCAAGCGGTGTCTCACCATGCCCGAGGCTGAAAAGCTGCAGTTGGAGGATGTCCTTTACAACAAGGTTGCTTCTAACACCATCCAGTCCTGGACCTCCACCTTCCTTGAGCATCTCATTGACCACTCGGCCAAGATCCACGAAACCCACTTGACCCCGACTTTGAACAGACCCAAATTGCTCAAGGCCTATGAAAGAGCCAAAAGACGCTTGTTCTTGTTCGATTACGACGGTACTTTGACGCCCATTGTGAAGGACCCCGCCGCAGCCATTCCCTCACACAAGCTTTTGAGAATCGTTGATACTTTAACGCAAGACCCTAAAAACCAGTTTTGGATTATCTCTGGAAGGGACCAAGCCTTCTTGGACAAGTGGTGGGGCTCCAAAAACGTGGGTCTCTCCGCAGAGCACGGGTGCTTTATGAGGGATGTGGGAGAAAAACAATGGTACAATCTTGCCGACACAATGGACATGACTTGGCAGCAAAAGGTGGAGGAAGTCTTCAACCGCTACACAGAAGCTACTCCTGGATCGGTTGTTGAGAAGAAAAAAGTCGCCTTGACTTGGCACTACCGGAGATCCGACCCAGAACTCGGCAAGTTCCAGGCCGAAAAATGCTTGCAGGAAATGAGGGATACCGTTGGAAAAGATTACGAAGTGGAGGTTATGCCAGGAAAGGCCAATATCGAGGTGCGTCCGCGGTTTGTTAACAAGGGTGAGATCGTCAAGAGATTGGTTTTGTGCCCCCACGGGGCTAAACAAGAGCCGCACGTGATCAAGCTAGACCCGGACGCAACTCCAGCCGAGGAGCTTCCCGATTTCATGTTGTGTTTGGGAGACGACGTGACGGATGAGGATATGTTCAAGTCTTTGAGGGACATAGAGGAACTGTGGCACTTGAAGGACATGCCCAAAAACGAATATGGTGCTTACGGAGCGTACCCTGTACTTGTTGGGCCAGCAGCAAAACAAACATTGGCCAAGGCGCATTTGAATAACCCGCTGCAGGTGATTGACACTTTGGGTCTCTTGGCCGGACACGTGTCGTTATTTGAGAGTGCCGGCTCGGTTGATTTAGATGACCGCGGACATGTTACCAACAGTGACTCGAGTGAGCGGTCTAAGCTCCGGGCTGCGGCAATGAAGAGAGACAGCAGTTCACGGGGCTCGAACAAGTAGAGAAATAGAGACGAAAGGAAGGAAGCGATATTGCAAGAATTCGGAATTGTAGAAAAGATTATGGCATGTTCTTATGAATATAACTCTCAGGTTATTCATTCCATTATTCATTCCACGAATGAAACATTAAACACCTTTTGACGTATTCTTTTTTGATCCGATAGTTAAAAATGAAACAATCTTATTGAGTATTGCGGCACATGAGAGCAGATATCATAGCATAAGTGAGACGGAGTTAGCAAGTCAAGAAGAAGGAACTGGCGTATTACGCGAACTCGGGGACATGAATAAGACAACACGGAAAACAACCGGGTTTTTGTCTGGCGTATTTCTTGAAGAAACTCGCTTATTTCCTGAAAGCGATGTCAGCTAAATTTTGAAATACTTTTAATATATTTGGAGATTTTCCCAAAACATATCTCTCGTTCAGTGAATTGAAGAATCAACTGGGTCAAATTGGGAACACTGATCTAGTGGCTTTTCTATTCTTATCTCCGGTGCGCCTCGCACCCAGCCTGTTAAATCCGGCAGTCGGCAGTTGGCCTTCGGCCCTCGGCCCTCGGTTTGCTGCAACACGGTTGCGGAAACCTGCGCCTATGTAGGTCCGCCATGATAGATGTTAGCAAGTTCAAATCAATTGTTTTTTTTTTTTTTTTTTTTCAGCAATAGCTATATTCCTTCTTCTTTTGCCCCTGTGTTTTGAATGACTTATATCGGGTTCTGGAAATGGGGCTTTCGCTCCAACATAAAGGTACATACGCCGCCTGCTGCAGAGTCGCCAGAAATTAGCAAATCCATCACTTTCACCGATTTCGTTCGCTCCAAGCTTCCCCTTCTAGACGGGTCGAAAAAGTTATGGTTGAGCCCGCTTTTGTTCAACGGTGCGCTTCAAACGCTTTACTACGGAACCCACAATTCTGATGCTGAATTCCAGGTGTATTATGGCAGAGAGATATTCCAGTATCAGGACAAGGGTGTTTGTTCTTTAGACTGGGTGATTGAGAAACCAGATTCTGACGCCGAATTCAAAAAGCTTTACCAAGAAACACTCCCCGAACTGTCACCTAAACTTCACCCCAGAACCAGATTCTTCACTTCGGCCGAATTGAAAGAAAAAGTGAAGAAGGACCAGGCTAAGGACACAAGACCCCTCTGTCTAGTATTTCACGGCTTAGCCGGGGGCTCTCATGAGCCGTTGATCCGGAATTTGGCCCAGGATTTGAAAAATGTGCCTGGAAGTGAGTGGGACATAGTTGTTGCCAACTCCAGGGGATGCTGCCGTACGAAAATCACCACGGGCAAGCTCTTCAGTGGTCTTTCTTACGACGACGTGAAGGAAGTGCTTGTTGAATTGAAGAAGCGCTACCCGAACCGCCCAATTTACACTGTGGGCTTTTCGTTTGGAGCCGTTCTTGTGTCGAATTACTTGGCGATGGCCGGGGAATCTGCCCGAGACTTGGTAAAAGCCGCGGTTTTGGTGGGTTGTCCTTGGGACATGGTGGAAAGTGCCCGCCACGTCAACAGCTCGTTAACTGGAAGATTCATGCTCAGCCCCAGTCTCACGACTTTCTTGAACAAGCTCATCAAAAGCAACTCTAAGGAGTTGAAGATGCACCAACCGGAAATCTTCAACGATGAAAGCATCAAGAAGGCATGCCAAGCCAAAAGAACGAACGAATGGGACGACATCTTCACCTGCAGGACGGTGGGCTTTAAGAATTCATGGGAATACTACAAAGAGGCGTCTCCTCTCCAGCGTGTCAATAAGGTTCGTGTGCCCACATTGTCTTTGAATTCCACTGATGACCCAACAATCTCCACCGACATTGATTTCGAAAAGTTGGTGAAGGAAAATCCCTACCTTGCTATGGCCGAGACAGATCTCGGTGGCCATTTGGGATGGGTACAGCCGTCGGGAGAGTTCTGGTGTGTGGAAGTTGTTTGTCAATTCATGAACCAATTCAATGAACAAACAAAGTGACGAGAGTTTCGGACTCCGAGGAATTGTATGGATAGACTTGCAATGGATAGACTTAGAATAGATAGACTTAGAATAGATAGACTTAGAATAGATAGACTTAGAATAGATAGACTTAGAATAGATAGACTTAGAATAGATAGACTTACAATAGATAGACCGCTAAATTCTGTGATCCAAATACGGCATTGAATTTGGCGTGGAGCCCCAAATATGTGAAGAAAAGGAAAGGGACAGATGTGGAGGTTTTAATCCAAGAGACCCCAATTTTGTATATTCTAAGTTGAGAGTGAATTTTAAAAGTGGTGGGTAAATTTGGGTATACCAACCATAATATGAGCAAGTAATAGTAATTTTAAGAGAAAAGAAAAGAGGAAATGCCTCAACTTCAGGCGGTAGAGGCATGACAAGGCAAAGTTCAATTGAATTTATGGAGGAGTACGCTTCCAGACTTCACCACTGTTCAGACAATACTACACAGAGATAATCAAGTGACTTTGAGTAGCAAAAAGACGGAGAGTCTCGATTTTGCCTTTTCACGGTAGTCAGTTACACTTTCCGAATTTTCAGCAATCAGAGATCGGAACACTGTTTCAAAAAGGGGATCGAAACGTCAGTCACGCGTCTTCACACAGTAACTAGTAGCAGGAGTGGATGGTTCCTCAGGAGTCAGGACACATGTGCTCCAAGTGGAGGAAATCGCACTGCACTGGAGGTTTCCATCTATTACATACGTTTTTACATACGTTTTTACATACGT
>JAJMGV010000049.1:74174-98340 GCA_030582695.1 [Candida] golubevii
CTGAAAAACCCTTTAGTAAGATGCGTGTACCTGCTCAACGGTAACTGCAATAGCGAACTTGCTTACGTGAGGAGCTCTCACAACAATGACAAACACTCGCGACAGCAACCACGCTTGTGCAGGAACCAATGATTATGTGTAAGCGGGCAAGATGGGAAATTCCCCACGCAACACCCACAGTGTCTCACATTACTAAAGAGCTGTGTGCACTCCGCAGCAATTTGTAATCTCCTATCAATATATATTACAGTCAAAGACACAGCGAATTTCAATTAACACCATTGTCTTTCACAAGAAAAACTAACAATTCCCCTTTCAAAACACAAGCAAATCGAATTATTTCAACACAATGTCCAAACCTACAGTTGCAGTCATTGGCCTTAATGGTGCTTTGGGTGAGTCTACCCTCGCAGCGTTTCTGAGTTCGGCCTTCAGTGACAAATTCCAACTCCCAGTGTTGGCCATCACAAGAGACGCTTCCAAAAAAACATCGACGGATGTCGTCAAGTATGTGCAGGGCGACATTGTCAATGGCCACGACGCCTTGATTAAGGAATTGGGTCCTGTGGATGTGGTGATTTCATTGATCGGGGCCAACCCAGAGATTCTTTCGCAGATCGAAGGACTTGTGACGGGGATCAAACCAAAGGTTTATATTCCTTCGCAATTCGGATGTGACATTCCTGCTTGCGACCAGGTGTTCCCTGGTTTCCTCAGCTTTAAGAGTGCGCACTCGGAGAATATCCGCAAGGCCGGCATCAAGGTGGTGGACATTTACACGTCTTTCTTTGCTGGAGGTATTTGGTTGCACCACGTGATCGGCCACGTTGGCGCCGACACGGACGCCAAGACCGTGACGTATCTTGGCGCTCCCGAGTCCAAGTTCTCGTTTACGGCTATCGAGGACATCGGAAGAGTGGTTGCTTCTGTTGCCTACAAGGCTGCTGAATCTCCTAAGGATTTCCCTGATGTTTTGAGGGTTCAGTCGGGTTTTGTGTCACCGGCCGAGGTTGTGAAGGCCTACGAAAACGACAACAACACCAAGCTCGAGGTGAAGGAGGTGATTCCTAAGGAGAAGGTGCTTGAAGAAGCCCAGAAGGTATGGGCACAGGGCTTTGATGGCAACAAGTTCCTCTACTACTTGAACGTTCTTGTATCCCAAGGCAAGGGCAAGGGTGTGTACTTTGAGAAGAACGACGACGAGTTGGTCAACCCTGGCGAGTCCTTGTGGAAGTGGAGTAAGTTTTGATGTCAGGGTAGGTAGAAGAGTATACAGTTAAATGACGACAATTGAGTTCATTAGAATTGAGGAGATATCTGGAAGAGACCGACTGTAGGCCATATAAACTGACTACAGTGATAAGACAAATTGGAGAATATTTGACTTTTTGCTACTCAAAGTCACTTGATTAGACTTCTGACTTGATGTGAGAACGGTAAGTATTGTAAATCGCTGAGACAGAGATAGTAGTTGACATGAGTTCTTTTGAACAACCTTTTATTGACCCAGAAAGTACACATGTTGCACCGAGGGTTCCCAATTTTCACTGGGATATATCTTCTATCGAATAAAAAAGAGAAGTACTGTATTTTGCGAAAACACTAAAAGTATTTTAAAAAGCATTACTATCACTAACGAGTGAATTAACGAGTTTAGTCAATGAATTCGCCAGACATATACTCAATGCTTTTTTTTTTTTTTTTTTTTTTTATGTTTTTGATTGCCATTTAGACATATAATTGTTCCCATGATGACGCCAGTACCATCCTTTAACTGACTTCAACCGATGCCACTCCCTTTTGGGGCCGAGCCTAGCCTCTTGTTGAATTTTAAAGCAAAAAATTGAGCGGTGTTTCCCAATGCGGGCGCGGAGTTGGCTAGCGCTTGTCTGGGAGTCTCTTCTGCTTTATTGAGTTCTTAGGGGCATAACTTGCTGTGAATAGCAGAGTAATACTACTCCGCTCTTCTTACTTAGCTCCTTGAGCCGATACGACGTTAGGGGAATATTCCTTGAGCCGAAACCGTCGCCTTGCTTGCTGGTAGTCTCGGTGGTATTATCGAGACATAGAAGTGCTTAAATATTCGTTTTGTTTTGGAACCAGACCAATTCGAATTGTCGGATTAGATATAAATACGTCAAAAGTCATCGAATGTTCCACTCGTTATAGCAAATAAGCTTAAAGACCAATGCCTGACAATTAGAGCTTTGGACTACCCGTACACATGGGATCTGATTTGGTACTTGTTTGAGCAACAATCCCTATCTTCTTTTAGTCTCGTTCCTTTAAGTCTCGTTTTTTCTGAAAGAAAAAGTCGTGTAGTGAAATTGAGGAAGTCTAATTGGTTATTAATAAATACCCACCACTGTTATGAGCTGAGTTCTGCAATTGTGAGCTTTCATGAAGAAGTCATAAGCATGGAACCATTTTCTTAGTAAGGTAACGTATTTCTTATAAAAACGGGTAGCGTAACATAGGAAGTATTATGGACACAAGCCCTGATCGTCTTAGAACAGACCTATTTTAAGGTCAGCGAAAGAATGAGAGGAACGTCAACAACCTCCAATTTAGTTGTGCGCTACACACACGTTCACAATAATAGAACATTATTTGTGTTTGATGCCATGATTTTAGACTGGACACACTTCAAGACTGGCCCTCAATCAAAAACACTGATCCGGTAAATGTATGTACATTTCATCAGTTCTCCCGTCTTCATTTTCCCTGTTTAATCATTGGATCGTTTTCTCCGATCTGAAGATGGTTTTTCGAAAACCCTCTTAGTATGTCGAGTCCTAAATCTTTAAAAAGCAATTGTTTCAGAGAGTAGTTCCTCTTGTACTCAGGTGAATTTGCCTGATCCACAAATCAATCTGAAGATTTTTCTTCTTCTTCTTCTTCGAAACGCGGACCCAATTATGTTGCAGCCATTGTGCATATAGGCCAGGACTCGAGCCGTGCCATGCGTCGCGACTCGCCACCTGTGGTCAACGTAAGTGCATAATATGATGTGAGAAACTAGGATTAAGGAAAAGTGCACATTACCCTCCCCATCATCCGGGGAGAAAAGACAAAAAAGACAAAAGCAAAGTACATTTATCTATCCATCTAGTCACCCATTCGATCCCAAAACTTTTCACCTTTCGATTATTCGATATTTGATTTGCCCTTTTGGCCTCTTTCTCCGGAATGCACCGGATAAACCTTGAAATGAGCCCTGGTGCGGCTGTGACAAGATACAAGCATGGTGTGAAAAAAGAGCAAGCCAAACACCACGTCTATCACGTTCAAAGCGGTCAGCTTCTGACGAAAACTAAACTTCTTCTAGTGGCTCACGCTGGATCTTCTATATAAGCCCAGTGTGCCCGTTAAAACTACAGGTATCATTTGTTGATTTCACACTCGTTTACTCACCAGAATCGAGTCCCTCGGTTCATCTACTGAGATCTGACGATGTTTTCGCACAATAAAGACCACGCAAAAGAGTTGACTTTTTTTGACGTGAGACTCAAGACGCATGGGCTCAAAAACACCGTGTTGGTTAAGGGCAACGAGGCAGAGGTGGAGAATATTCCCTTAGAGGGCCATGTCAAGCTTCTGACAAACCTGGACTTGTATGTGAAACGGATTCGTCTCGTCTTGACGGGTGAACAGACTGTTGACTACTATAATAAGTCGCGTGATGGCACGAGTGTGGGCCAAGTCACAGAGCGGAACTGTGTTTTAAGGGTCGTCTGGCCCAATCTACTTTGTCTGTCCAAAGGCGAGCTACTTTATGGAGACTATTCTGATGTGGCTATCAAATACCTGAAGGCGGACCAGTTTGCAAAACGATCGCATGAAAACTCGTTTGTGGATCTCGCTGCTATGGGCAAAGACCTCCCCGGTAGCGCAAAGCCAGAGGCGCCAAAAAGACCAGGGTTTCATAAGACCAAGTCTCAGCCTATCTTATTCAAGCACCACGAATCTTCGCTCATCAAAATCCCCAACTCTGGCATTGACGGAACGCCTTGTCCGGAGTATGCCGGCACAAAAGGCGAGTCACATTCGTTTCTTCTCCCTAATGGGAATTACTCCATGCCTTTCCACGTTTACCTTCCTGCAAATACCCCGGAATCCGTGGAAGGTCTTTCCATCGGCAAGATTCGGTACAAGCTAGAGTGCCTGGTTGAACGCGGGCGGTTTGACCGGGCGTTTAAAAAAGCCCGTCACTTCCGAATCATCCGCACTCTCCACAGCCAGAATGTCAATCTCTATGATTCCATTGACTTCTCCAACACCTGGCCTGGTAAGATCGACTTCAAGGTGGCTATGCCGCGCAAGGGAATAGCGCTTGGAACGTCCGTTCCCATCAAACTCATCATCGTTCCTTTGATAAAGGGGCTCTCGTTCAAATCGATGTACGCAGAAATCGTACAACACTCTTATGTTACGGGTACTTGGGGGAAGTCGCCTAACTTTGAGCACGTCATGGGCAAGCTGAAAGTGACTTGTCCAAATCCCACCGTCAGTGACGATCAGTGGGTGGTTCAAGGGATGTACCAGCTTCCAAACTCGTTGGCCGACATCACGCAAACCTGTAGCTTGAAGAACGATCTCATTTGTGTGAAACATCGGATCCGCGTCTCGATACATATCCGTAACTCTGACGGCCACGTTTCTGAGCTCAGAGCGAACCTTCCTGTTGTGGTTTACTTGAGTCCAAAGCACGGAAAAGTGTTTACAAGGCACTTGGAAGTAGACGCGTCGGGGCACTTCACCTACAACCCAGACCCTAACAGAGAGGACTTGGTGTTTCCTACTAGAGACCAGAAGCAGCCCCCTTCTGAGCGAAATGAAGCTAATAGGGCGGAATCCGACAACCAAGAGGGCGAAAGGGACGATGTTGATGACGATGATGATGAAGACTCGGCTCCTCCCATTTACACGCAACATACTAAGGATATTGTATACGATTACAATAGTGCAAGGTCGCCCATGGAGCAACTACGTGCTAACAATGGTGGACTAGTGCCTATTGAGGGGTACTTTGATTTGCCCAAAACCAAATCAAGAGGCACTTCACCAATGCCTGATTTGTCTGCCCTTCTGAAGATTCCGTGTTACGAAGAGGCCCTCGAGGACGACTCGGATGAGGACGGGGAGGAACCTGCTCCGCAGTACACGGGCGATTCCAGTGTGGGTTCCAAATCGCCCACCCCTGTTTCGACCACTTCCATTCCACACGCACTGCTCACAGAACGAAGTCTTAGTATGTCAAACGTGGCCTTGAGGGAAAAGCACTCGCCGGCCAGAAAAAAGCTTTTGTTTTCCCGGAGAGAGAAAAAGTGAGAGAAACTGAGAAACTGAGAATCAGAGGATCAGGGAATCAGTGACATTTACGAACCCCCACCGTCGTTGTCTTTATCTGTAAAAATCATTTCTGCTACTTACTCAAATTCTCACATAATGTGAGCATAATTGATGTTACTGGGGTCTTTTGAAATCGGGGTGCCCCCAATATCTGGAATTGAAAGGCTCTACCGCATCCAGCTTTATTTCAAGTCATCGTGATATACTGAATAAAGGTACTGCTATCCGTTCTGGCCGTTTTCAAACTACCAAAAAATGGAATTACCTGCACGTACCCCTGATTCCATTAAGAGCCTTTTGGTTTCATTTCAGGCCCTTTTCAAAAGTTGCCCTCTTTATAGGGATTGGTAGGAATCCGGAGCAGTCATATCGTCAACTTCCGGCCGGTTGGGTGTACCACAATGTACGTACCCATCGCTATCGACAGGAGGAATGTGAGTTTCTGTGTTAACAGCTTGCGTCTTTGTTTCGTTCGAAAAGAACAAATCCACTTCCGTCAAAGTCGGCCAACGAAGAAGCACCGCTTGGCAAACGCCAAACAAGACCACACCTGAAACAGCCGCAAGCAATATTTGCATGACCTGAGTGGTTGTGGAATTGAAGAGGTATTAAAAAAATGGGGGTTTCTCGGTGCCTTAATATACGGCTATGAATGCTTAACAATTTCGGCTAACCGAAGGGGCTGGCTCAAAAAGAACCGCTCAATTCCATACGATATCTGACTTCATAGGAGTTAGAAAAGCGACGGATTAAGACTTTTTACGCATACCTGAGCATTTTCAAGCAGGAGCGGCCAAGACAAGGACAAAACAACAGAGATAAGAATGGTGTGTGCTCTCAAAATGACCTCAGCCCTGAATGGTCATTTATATACTTTTCATGGTAATTTTACAAGGAGCAAACCAAGCTGGAGTATATGAAAACTTTCCGCCTCTTTAGTGCAAATCAAGAAGAATTCATTTTTTCGAATGTACCCGACCAGACGAGCGTTACGGCAAATTGTGCCCAAAAAGCTATGGTGCTTTGCTCCAATGTTTCTGCGAGGCTGGTAACCAAGGAACACGGGTGTATTAGACGAGAAGATTTCAAGCACTAAAACACTCGCAAATGCTCGTTTTTTTTGAGATATTTAGGAGAAGCGGGCGACCTTCTGTTAGGAGCCTGGGATTTCAGTAAATTGTCTTGAACGACATTTTAAAAGAATAAGGAAGTTAGATTTCCGAGCTGTCACAGTTAGAAACCTGATCCATAAATACGTGTGTGGTGTTGCCGAAGCATGGAAGGGAAAATTTAGACTAGAGTAATAACCTAGACGGCGAGATTTTAAGTCAATGTCACAATGTGGATTTGTTTGGGTGTATACCGAAAGAGGGAAGGGAAGTGTAACTTGAACAAGAAACAAACCGTAAAAAAGAAGTCTTCAATAAAATCGACTGTTCGAACCCGTTCTTTCTCGAAGATACTCATATTTTCGCATTCGCTACAGAGGTAATTCAAACGGCAACAAACAAGCTGAAGTGTGATAACTGGCCACTGCACTTACTTCGTATCTTTTAGATTGCAATTTCTTTTCAAATTTCTTTTTCTTTTTTGAACGATACATCTGATTAGAGGAGAAGTTCGTGATCTGATCTTGCCCAGTCAACTCCTGCCAAAACAATAAAACTCTATAGAAAGAAAAAAAAAAAAAAAAAAAAAAAAAAAAAACAGCAGTTCTGACTGCAGTGCAAGATTTTTCTGTTTTTCTTTTTCTCATTCTTTCCACCTGAGATAACCCCAAAACTTCGATAGTCAACAATATTATCATTCAAACAGAAACATACAACTCTCTCGGGGCTTCACCCTCCCCAAGAATTCAAAAACTACTTCCTTTCCCTTCCACAATTGGCGTGCCCTTCCGTCACATTCTGGTCCTTTGTTCTGCCTAGAAATTCCTTCCGTCGCAAGGCAAGAATTGCAGCCGTCTCGAACAGTAGCGCGACCCCGTCCTACCATACACCCGTACACCCATACAGAAACAAGGCGATCGGCTGCGGTTTCTGACAACAAACACATTTCGGAATTACCTTAGGTAGGGCATTTTTAAGTCGTCGGATTCTCAGATTCTCATAGGGCGAATATTTGAAATGGCCTCTCCAATGCAGCATGGCGTACCGTCGGGAATGGCGCCTGGTGAGACACAAGTGCCTCTCAACCAGCAAAGATCACCAGTGATTATGAATGTTGCCAATTATCTTAGGGCCAACGGAGCGCTTAAGATGCGGACTGGCTTGTTGAACAACAAGGAGGATATCGAGTTTTTCAGGTTCAAAAGGTTACAGCGGGCGCTCTTGAGCGAGGACTACAAGAAGAAAAGCGCAAACCCAAACAATCAGCTCATTCCCATCCCAAATGAACTGGAAGTGGCCAAGATCTTTATCCAGTTCATTCTGGCTCGTCTCGTGGTGCCAGTGGACAAGTTGCACTACCACGAAATCAAGCAAACCAAGGGCTGGAAACCCAACAAGACAAAACCCACTTTGCGTCCTACCGGCAAGGCCGCATTGGACCCGGACTCATACTATGCGTGGACGTACCAGAAACCCAACCCATACATGCTATTGTACGGGTTTTTGATGTTAGCGGGGGTTTTCACTGTGATCCTCTTTCCATTATGGCCACGGTTCATGAGAGTGGGTGTGTGGTACATGTCCATGGGCTGCTTGGGGCTTTTGGGGCTTTTCTTTGCCATGGCCATTGTCCGGTTGATCATATTTATTGTGACCTTCTTGGCCTTGCCCCGGGCCTTCTGGTTGTACCCGAACTTGTTCGAGGACTGCGGCTTTTTCGACAGTTTCCGTCCAGTATATGCATGGAGCAAGCCTTCAGATAAGAAATCCAAGAAAAAGAAGAAGAATGCCATTTCTAAGGCTGCGGAGAATGGAGCAAATGGATCAAATGGAGCAAATGGAGCAAATGGAGCAAATGGAGCAAATGGATCAACTAACAATGAAACCAGCACAGCAAAAGCTTCTGGGGTGGAACAGCGCTCGCAGACTCAAAGAAGGGCAGTGACTTTGGAGGAGGTGGATGAGTAGGAGAGAACTGTGACACAAATGTGGCACTTCAAAAGGTGGAAAGTGCGTGTCATTTCTTAAGGGGCTTAAAAGAGCGGAAGAAGGAGCCATGCCTCGCCTGTCATCGTATTTTTTTGAAGTGTTTGGGATTCATGGACGTGCAGCAGTATCTCAACACTCGATAAACTGGTGCGACGGCGTATATAGGCAGATTATACCACAATGAAAATGAGCGGAAGAGGTGTACAGGCTACTGTATGTATAGAGATCGAAAAGACTGAAGTGAGAAAGTAGACGCTTTTCTGAAAGTGCATTATCGGCTGGGAAGTCTCATGGGAGATGGAGTGAAAGGAGAGGGGTATTTATATGCTTCGATGTGTCTGACATCTCTGAAACGGGGCCACGTGTAGCTCGGCAAGTTTTCGTATCGCTTGAAAAAAATGTTCCGTAGTCGTTAGATTCAAGTCTCGAGTTTTCATCGTTTCAATCTCGATCTTTTCAAGTGTTGGAGATATCATTTTGGGGGCTGCTAACCGTGCGGATTATTGTAATAGTGTTGATAGATTCTTAGCACTGAAAGAAACGGCCGGGATATTTTTGCAGCCATGCCGGAGGGGAGGATTTCCATAGATATTCAGACCACTTTGCTTAATTCAGAGTTTGGTGTAATTAGTTTGGTGTAATTAGTTTGGTATAATTAAATTGGTGTAATTAAATTGGTGTAATAAGCTTGGTCATGCAAAGCCTCTTCTGTTCACTAACATCCTCAACTTCTTACAGAAATCCGTAGATATTACGACACATGACCGTGAAGGTCGCCCTTCAGAACAAGTGGTTTGTCCTATACGAGTAAAAAAAGCTTTCTTTTCCCTTCCTGGCTTTCTCCCGTCACTCAATTCTTCCCAACCACTACGATACGTCACCTTTCTCGCGCGGCCCACCTATAAAGTTTACCCCGGACTACCCTACACAGTAGAGCAATCCCCACTTGACGTATTTGCTTTACGCTACTTTTTCCGTGGCTACCATTATCGCCCCAAGATTACAAAGGTGTTCAAGTAGATATTGTTACAATTAAAACCACCCGTTATTTATGATCAACGACTTGGCTTTCAACCAGGACTTCACATGTCTTCTGGTATCGACGACGGAAAACCACCGCATTTTCAACTGTGATCCTTTTGGGGAGTTCTATCTGGTTCCGAAAACGACGCCAGACCAACAAAGCAATGGCACATCTCTACTAAGAATGCTTTTTTCGACCTCGTTGACTATAATCGTGTCGGAAAGAGAGGGCAAGGACGGCCGAGTATTGAAGATTTTCAACTTAAAACAGAACCTCAAGATATGTGAGTTGACGTTCCCACTGCGTATTTTACAGGTCAAGTTGAACCGCAAGCGTATGGTTGTGTTTTTGGAAATGGGCCTGATCTACATCTATGACCTTAGCAGTATTCGGCTCATTAAGGTGTTGGAGGTGGAAGCGTATTCAGGGCACCTGGGTGATGACGGATTAGGACTTCCAGTGACGGCCGATTTAAGCGCCGATGATCGGTCTTTCTTGGTCTTGCCATTACTGGCGGTTAACGAGCTGACTGACTTGCTAAACTCGGAATTGTCTCTTCTAGATCCTTCCAGGGGACTGTCTCAGGATACAAGCCATATTTCGGGAAAGGACGGAGTATGTCAAACGGGGGCCTCTTTAGTTTCACTCATTGAGCTCACGCAAAAAAACGAGCCTACTGAATTCACGTCCAAAATGCCTTTTACTACGCTAAGGGACATTCAGAAAGACTCAGCAGGTTGGATTTTGGTTTACGATACTATGCTTCTAAGGCCCAGATTGCTCTACAAAGCCCATGACTCGGCGATCGCCAAAATCGTCATCTCGACTAACAGCAACTACATTGCCACTGCCTCATCAAAGGGCACAATTATACGCGTGTGCCACATTAGTACTGAAACAGAGCCTAGCCAAGACGAAAAACTACACATCACTCAGGTGACCAATCTTCGGCGTGGCCACAATCCGGCTAAAATCAACGCTCTTAAGTTCAACTTGGATCTGTCACTTTTGGGGTGTGGGTCCGAAAGCGGCACTGTTCATTTGTTCACTGTGAACAAACGTGACAGCAGTCTCGGCACGAGTAGTGATGTTAAGAACGATAAATCTGGCCCCGTATACGAGGGCGATTTGTCGGACGAGGAGCCAAATTCGAAGCTCTCTTCTCTGGAAGACCTCAATGAGAACCTTGCTAACTTGCTCTTACTGACGGAAAGTGAAGGAGTGGCGTCCAAAACTCGCGAGAAGGAGAAAGAAAAGCAACACGGTGGGTCGTACTTTTCCGCCCTCAAGTCCTCGTCCAAATTCATCAATAACCAGTACACAAAGCTGCTCATCAAGAAGCTACCTTATAAGCACTATCTCAAGAATTTGATTTGGGAAAAGCCCCGGCGCTCGTTCGCTTACGTGAAGTTGCCTGAATCAGACACTGTGATGTCACATTCAAAGCACGTGGAAATCGGTTTCAGTGCCACCGGCTTCCTTATGTTGGCTTCCTATAGCAGCGGCAAATTGCACCAGTACCAATTACCGCGGGGCGAAAGTGACGAAAGGGAGCAATGTGAACTCGTGTCACTGAACAGTCTAGTATAATTGGAAAAGCGGGCGCTACTCAATGGCAGGAAGAGGTGCCAGAGGCCAGTACAGCCTAGATCATAGCCGGCTCTAAGAGACCCTAGCGCTACGCTTTGATCGTCAATTATTAGGGTGAGATCAAGAAAAAGATTTTCTCAAGGCTCTCGGGGCTTGCGATAAACTGACATGACGAGGGCCGTATGTAATTCAATTACTGGCGCTTCTACAGAACGCGGAGCAGGATTCCCAGGATATCGCGGATCCGAGGCCTATACTGTTGACTAACACTGCGTTGACGGACATCGCTAATGCGGTCTGTTGAAGGTTGCAAAAGCCAATGCAAAAGTTGAGAATTTCATGCCAAAAGGGCTTTTTTAAAGGTGGACGTGTCGATCGAGACACGATGGATTTTTTTACCTTAACTGACCTAATCAAGGAACTCGCATTGGCCAGAGTTTGCTCCTCTTATCCGGCAGTCCTCATAGCAAACTTCACGAAAGCAGTGACAGGATATCTCGCCAATATATGGATGTGACTTTGATGAAAGTGGGTATGGGGCCGTCCAAGAGGCACTTACTCATGCGGATTTTCAAACATCAGGATGCTCAGCTCGTCATTAAAATCGTCGAGGAACACCATCACCACTATCTTGGGGAACCGGACAAAGAAACCATATCATTTAATTTTGTCATGTCGAAAAATCACTGGGTCTCCCCATAATGTACGAAAGCGTCTACTTTCAGCAAATTGTTAATGTGTGTTTAAACAAAGAGGAAGCTACCGCAAGACCACCCAAATAAATTCACACCACGTACGGGTGAGCGATATCAGAACCAATTATAAGAAGTACAGGCTTCTGGGCTTTAGCTTTAACTGTTGAAGACTACAACGAGATATTTTGCCGTTAACGCAGACATAGTGGTGGAAATGGTAGGGGGCATTCTAGTGACAGCTCTCATATCAGGTTATTGACCAGAAAAACACACGAATAAGAATTCAAGAACAACTTATTCAAAAAGTGATTTCATGGATGTAGATGTTGAATATGGCTGCAGGTGTTCGCACCCGGGAGCGACAGAAAATATAGACATTTTGCTGCAGTAACTGCCGAGGATACAATGTACATCTGACCTCACACGCCTAGGCGCAATAGAGCAGCCACATCTATAAAATTACACCTCTCTATATATGGGCAGTTCGAAGCACCCAGGAAAACGACATAATCAACGGAATAGAAGAACTTGCTTTTGCAACCAGAACCCATATTTCCAATTCTTGTACATGTTCCCTTTTCGTGCCGTCTTTTGTTATCTTTTTCTTTCATTTTCTTTCTCTTTCTTTCTCTTTCTTTTTATTCTTTTATTCCATCCCTTTTCATCTCTTTTCATCACTTGTTCCTATCCTTTTTATCTTCGGACTTCCCCACATTTCAGCCCAGTACCAATTCTCAAAACCCGGGACTCGCACAACTCCAGAAGGCGCGAAAATTTTCACACTCTCAAGCTTCCCCTCTCCCGAGCCTAGTTGAGACCCCGGACCCGAATCCCCACTACTATAAATACTCGGAGATATCCGCCATTCTTGCACGATTTTTTCACGATGCTAAGAACCAGCAGACTGTTTGCAGGCCCTTGTTTGAATAGCGTCAGAATGTCGTCCTCCATTGGATACGCCGCTGACGATGTGTTGTTTTCTAACAAGAACATGGCCCGAGTCATTACTCTCAACCGTGTTAAGAAACTCAACTCGTTGAACACGCTGATGGTGTCGAAAATCGTGCCACGTTTGACGGAATACGCTAAACTGGACGTGTGCAACTCGATAATCTTGAATTCCAGCTCGCCAAAGGCGCTTTGTGCTGGCGGTGATGTTGCCGAATGTGCCACGCAAATCTTGGCCAATAATGCGCAATATGCCACGGACTTTTTCCAGCAAGAGTACAACTTGAACTTTTTGATAGCCACCTACTCGAAGCCATACATTGCCTTAATGGATGGCATCACTATGGGCGGAGGCGTTGGGCTTTCGGTGCATGCCCCTTTCAGAATAGCCACGGAAAAGACCAAATTGGCCATGCCCGAGATGGATATTGGCTTTTTCCCCGATGTGGGCACCACCTTCTTCTTGCCCCGCCTAGATGACAAGTTGGGATACTACTATGCTTTGACGGGAGAAATTCTCAGCGGGGCTGACGCATATATGGCTGGTTTCGCCACACATTATATTCCTTCGGAAAGACTTGAACAATTGGCCAAGCGGATCCTGAATCTCAATCCGCCAGTGATCAACGGCACGCGGAACGAGGCGTCCAATCTCAGGTCACAGAAGGACTTTTTCGTCCAGGTGAATTCGGTGATTGAGGAGTTTGCCGAGACAAAAATGCCCGAGAACTACTCTTTCCACTTGTCGCCCGAGCAAATCGCTCTTATCAACAAGGCGTTCTCGCAAAAGACGTTTGACGATGTGCTTGCGTGTTTCCGAAACTCCGGCACCGACTTTGGCCAGAAAACATACGACCGTTTGGCGGCCAAATCGCCTACTTGCGTGCGTGTGGCTTTTGAGTTGATGAACAGGGGCCTCAAAAACACCCTTCGCACCCAGTTGGAGTTGGAGTTGACTGCCGCCACCAATATGATGAACGCTAAGCTTGAGGTGAACGATTTCGTCAAGGGCGTCAAGCATAAGCTTATCGACAAGATCAAGGAGCCAAGCTTACCTCAATGGAGTGCGTTTGAGGCGTCTCGTGTGGAGAAAATCCTCTCCAAGTCTTTGCATACGTCCAAGCTCCCCTCGCCGTTAATCAACAACTTTTTCGGAATCGACTTCAAGGAGTATATTTTCAACATGGGATTGCCCACCAACGGGCAGGTGCATGATTATATTGTTGGACAGGACGGGTCCAATCGATCGTATTTGCCCACGCCGAGTGAAGTGGTGAAACACTTTGCTTCCAAGACCAACAACAAGTTGGGAGTTAAGGAGAAGGTGTCGAGAGTGTTGGCTGTGCACGGAGAGTCTTCGCAGTACGACAACAAGTATGTAACGTGGAAGGATTAGGCGGGCCACGGCCCAGTGTAATGATAAAACGAAGCTAGACGGTTTTACATTGTACTGTTCGCTGTTCTCTGTTCTCTGTTCTCTCTTCTTTTATTGTTTGTATTTACTCCCACCTACTTGAACCTCTCTGCGATCAAGTCCTCTCCCATCTCCTCGTAATCTGCCTTCGACACGAACCAGTTATCAAGAGCAATGCCCACACTTCCCGAGTCGTCCTCGGTGTTGTCCTTGAGCATGGACGCCAAGTTCGCAGCCCCAAGCCATGCACCAAACTTCTTATCAAACACATCACTTATGGTGCCCGTATTGTGGTTTCTCAACGGACTAATATAAAGCTTATACGAGCCCGTCACCACGTACCCCGGCAAGAGCTGGGGCGCCGTTCGGCTGAGGTCGCCGCAGATTCTATCGTTGAAGCCAGGAACCAAGGCCCCGCCACCGGTAATCAAGGTATTCGAGAACAATTGGCGCAACACCTCGTTGAACCTGGCGCTTGCATTGGCCCCCTGGCTATCATTGGCCACAGAAGACAAAAACGCGGCCTCCAAGTTCTTGATGGCAAACAACACCAAGTTGGAGATTCCGTGTGAGCCTGCCTTGTTGAAAGCTGGCTCCGGAAGCATAAGACCCGCCAATGGATACGCGTGGGGCACGAAAAGAGGCTCCGTGAGCATGTTAAGCTCGTGGTCCGAGTAGGGCACGTGTGACCCGTTGGGAAGCTGGTAGGCTGCAGGATGATGGTGTGTGGGCAGCGGGTAATATGTGTTGGAAGGAGGCATGCCCGGGGGAGACTCGGTGGTAGAGAGCATGGTGTGCTTGAAATTGGCCAAGAGGTGCCGGGTCACGTGATACAGCCTGAACGAGTCCGACGTCGCCGTTTGGCTGTACTTGCCCGGAAGCAATTGTGAGTAGTCTAGTTGGGTTGGCTGGAAGCCCATTTTCGCCTCTAAACTGCGCAAGCAGTGCAAGTCCAAGAAGTCGCCTGCATACTTCGAGTGGAAACTCAGCTTCTGCTGGATGATTCCGTCCAAAATCGGCGTCACCGACGCTACTGCACTGCCCACGTCCACCACCAACCCGCTCAGTCTACCCATATGATAAAGCTGGGCCAACGGCGTCTTTACCAACGAGAAAAGAGGCACTTTGAACTCCTCAAACGCCACCTGCGCCATCTGCGCACGTGTCTTACTGCTGTTCCACACCGGTTCCGTGGTCATCAACGCGTGTTCACTTGAATCGACCCCATTTCCGTTGTCCAAGTGCATGTACACGTGATCCCAGTTATCTTTCGCATGGTCCTTGTCGTAAATGACGCCGTCGTCCATAATCGTCATCACCTCGGCCTGGGGGTTGTTCAAGATGGCCTCATCTCCAAACTGGGCCTTTCCGTCCTCGTTCACTATGTAGTTGGTGTTGAAAACAAGCGATGGTAAGTCCTCCAGAGCAAAACCAGCACGCGTCGTGCCGGAACCGTTATCAATAACAATGGGCGGGAGCGACGTCACCATATTATCGACGGGAATATCGGGTAGTTTTGAGAATCAAGGAAAGTCAAGGCAAAGGCCTTTGAGGGTGGTTGAAACGGAATAGACTCTAGAGAGGAGTGCTTGGGGGAAATTGATAAACCAAGTGGTTTGTTTTTTTCTCATGGGTTGGAGATTCTGACGTGGGTGGGGATGTACGGGTGTATTGCCCCAGACAGGCAGACAGGCAGGCAGGCAGGCAGCAGGCGAGCAGTATCTAGGGACCAGTGTTGTTAAAAAATAGCGATGCGCGATTATATTAATCGTAAAATAGTAACACAGTAATTTCGATATCACTATAATGCGATCTCGATATGGACGAATATTTATATTACTATCCAAATATAGTAAAAATAATTTTCAAAATATAGTAAAATTAATATACCAAAAATAGAAGAAGAGTTCGTGAGATACATCATTTGTCAGCATCACAAGGCATATTGTGAGTCTGCAAACTACGAGAATCAACTGGAAATGAAGGGCCTGAAGACCCAATTTTGTTATTTGGCCTGTGCGTGTGCGCAAGTGAAGAAGATTGTCAACCTAATTTAAGTTCAGTGGAGATGTAAGATGCGCTAGACACGTTTTGAATCTAAGAACAAGCAAATCTCTGGAACAAGAGGCACCACTGGCTTTGAAGAATCCTGCCAGTGAAATAAACTCATAACGTAGAAGCAGAGGTCGCCATGCTTATTTAGTACTCAGAATTAAGCATTATGTGATTTATTTGAGTGTGCTTCTAAAAGATTTGGAAATCATAACCAATGAATGGACGAATAAGAGGCTGCCGAGTTTGCCCTGCTATAGTTATAAACTGATCTGAGTAGCCTGGTGCTTCGATTAAGTAACTTTGCTCAAATACCTTCACGACAAGGGTTCCGTGGTGCAGGTCAAGCTGCTAACTAGAATGAAAATTTTTTCAGTAAATATTAAGCTAGGCGTGTTTATCAGAAGACGGGGTCGAATTAGCCCAAATTGGGGATGAACTACTCGTCCATTACCCACCCAAAATGTCCAAATGGTCAATAGTCAAAAAGCGTATTGATTCTTGAAGGCATATTACTATATTATGCGATAATTATAGTAATATTAATTTTACTATTAATTAATTATAATTATGGCACCTATTATTATAATATAGTAAATAGTAAAAAAATTAGCGATTTAAATATAATTCGCAACACTGCTAGGGACCAAGGTTGATCAAAATCACCAAGTCGCGATTTTTCGGTCGGATTATTATGAGTTCTACTCCGATACCTTTCCTGTTTACTGGATATGGATTCTGGCTCAGAAATTGTCTTTGATTATTCTTCGAAAATCAGGAGATCTTTTTGTGAAAAACTAGGTTTAGACTGGTGATCAGTTGTTGCTTCAGAGAAGGATCAGCGAACGATCAGCGAACGATCAGCGAACGATCGGCGAACTCATTTGCTTATTTCGCAGCCTACGTTGACAATTTTGGCCATTCTTAAGGCTAGACTTACTGAGAGATGTATTGAGTATCCAGCTGGTTTTGAAAACTTTTTCCTTAAAATGTGCAGAGAGACCAATTAGGATGTCTCGGGCGATGTGATGAGTAGGTTTGATTTTCTGTAATAATCACTTTGAGAAGTATAACTCTTTTTGTAAAGTATCTATGCTATGTGTGAGAGCCATTTGGCTTCATACAACATCTTTTTTGGAGTGCTGTCTATTTCACAACAATTCAGAGTCCACATACCCCGTCTAATGCCTGGAGTCCACTCTGCAAAAGATACGCCAATGTTTTCGCAGGGCTTGGTGTATTGTTCAATGTATGAGAAGGGTTGGAGGAAAGCTCACACTGTTATACAATGCGAACTGATCTGACAGAGACTACGTATCACATGATGAGCACAACACAATTCAACAAAAAGAAAAAAAAAAAAAGAAAGAAAGAAAAGAGGAGCTCTTTCTCGGTGATCCCATTCAGAGCTCTTCAAAAATCAAGAAAGAAGATGGCACGTAATTTGGCTTGGCATCTATATCGATCCCACGCCTCTCAATTACTAAAGGTGTGAGCAATGAGACTTGCAATTTGCACTTTAGAGAGAGAAAAGTAGTGCGCTAATAAAGGCGCCTTCCAAAAGATAAATCGTGAAGTGTAATAAGTTAGATCTTCTAGTGAAACCAGTCGGGGTTTCCAACACTTGAGGTGGGTAGTAGTGAGTGCAAATCTCCTGTATTCCATAAGACAGGTTATAGATTCGTTGATCATTACTACCGCACGTTATTATTGTCAGAAAGTCGACTGCAACTTGCCTAAAGGAGACACCTCGCACAGGTGTGTTTCTCTTTTTATTTTTCATTTTCATTTTTTCTCCTCTCCTTAAACTCTATAATCTGTTTCTGTCTATTTCCTCACTTTTACATGATTCTAGTTCTTTGAGTACACGATCTTTCCACGGTTCCTCCTCGTGCAATAAATAATATGCGCTACTTTTAAACCCGCGCGCCCCATGTCACACGTCCACCACCTCACCATTGGTAGTTCTCTCTTTGATAATGAAGATTGTGTTTCAGCCCCACCACTGTTCTCTTGCTCACACAGTTTTGCACGTCCTTGTCCATCAGACCTGGGCCACACGAGAGCACATAAGTATCTGATTTCCCCAAGGCCATACCCGTTTCGAGGCCTTCATTTACCCATTCACATGTATTGGGTCTCTCTCCGAGAACAGTGACATATTTATACTTTTCCTCCACCTTGTAGTTGTCCTCACTTTGTTTTCTTGTGAGGTAAACACGCACTTCGGTACCTTTGTCAATTAAGTAATCCAAGTCTTTGCGCAAGTAGTCTATATCGGCGATCTTGTTGACTGCCCAAAAGAGCATTGAGCCTTGTGGATTGTGGAGAAAAGTCGGGAGCAAAGCGCAGATTCCTAGGCCTCCTGCAACTCCCACTAGCTGCTCATTTTCACGGAAAGTGGGTACGCCGTCCCCGTAGGGTCCCTCAATCAACAGCCACATGCTGAGATTACCCTTTTCGTCGCCACGAAGCCGTCCAAGCATGCGTGTGGTTCCCTTTTTGATACGGACGTAGATCACGTAGACATGCTCTGATTCCGTGGGAGAAGTTATGATGGTGAATGGATGCGACTGGAAGCATTGGTACCAGATGGGCCAATGGTAGAAGCTGATGAAGATATGCGACCCCGGTCTGTAGAAGGAGTCGTACAAAACAGATTTGGGAACGGTCATTTTGAGGATATTGTCGTCCACGATCTGCATTTGGATCTGCGTGTATCCTCTATTGATGAAGAAGGTCTTGAAAAACCGCACAGCCCGATCATAAGCAGTGAAAGCAATAAGCGAGTACACCCAGCCCATCCATCCGAGATCAATGCAATGGTACCACATTGCCACAATGAAAAGCCACCCGAACACCTTGTGGACGACCAAAAACAACTCATACATGAGATTTCGGATGAATCCTATGCTTTGGCCGAGCATGACAAAGAGCAATACCGTGCCAGCGACTCCCCACCGCCAGTAGTCGTCCATGGCCCACATTTTGTAGCCGCCATCCCGAATGGCGTATGCCGTCCATACACTTGAATGGACAAGGGCCTCGAGTGACATCACGATGGCTACCAACTTGTGGTATTTGATGAAGGTAGCCTGGGGAAGACCGGTCAAAACGCAGAACGGGTTGTTCCGAAGACCAAACACGTAAACGACGGGCATCAAGGAAAAGGCAATAAGGGCACTGCGATACCCAATCAAATCAAGCGTAAGGAAGTACACCTTGTTGATGTACATATTCGGAAGGCCCACAGTATACGACAAAGCCGTGCTCAAGACAGTTTGGACAACAAAAAGTGACATGAGCACTAGGTCGGCACGTGAAAGCCCGAAAATAGCCGTATCCCTCATCAAGTGTTTCAGGTACCATTGTCTCATGATCCGAGGAAACAAAGAGACACGGAAAACCCTCCATAAGAAGTTCGACACGGTAAGAATAGCAAAGTATGCGCCCCAGAATAATACGAGTCCCCATCCGAACCACTGGCTCTTGAACACGTGATGGTTGATGTCGTCGAACGAAGTCTTGTAAATCCGGTACTTGGAGTAGTCTACCGAAATCGGCAGAAGAAGGCGTGTCGACATGTTAGATGGTGGTGGTTGCATATAATGAGTGGCGTTTTCCGAATAATTTTCAATCTGGTCCACGGTGAAAACGATATGGGCTCTTTGTAAGCACCGGGTAGTAAGGTGTTTCCACGCATGTCTAATTTCGGCGTTATCAGCCCCCTGAGTCTCCATGCAATTGGCCACAGACCCCACCCAGTCTACGTTTCGGCACCGGCACATGTACATTTTGTGGCCCTGGCCCGTGCCTCCACATCCCCAGTTGAAGTTTTTCATGTAATAAAGGCATGACGAGGCAAGAGAAGAATCAACGATAACGAGCGCTGTCGCAAGGTGTATTAGGGCGAGAGCCGCAAACACAAACTTCATGAGTGCAACAAAATATGACGGTTTAAAACTTAGCGCCAGGCCAGCCTACAAACGACGGTTTATATAAAGAAATTTGTAAGCATGGGGCCATTTTTCTTGTGGTGAATGAACCGGATAAACCAGAGCCTTTGAAGAGGGTGTGCGCAGGAACAACGCCGCCCATGAGCATTTTTAATGCTTGATTGAGTAGGCGAGACATTTTTATTTGCTCGTGGTGCAGGATACCCTGTATGAATTTCCAGTGGTCTCTGTCTGGTGCGAATAAGCGAGGAAGGGGGAGAACTAGACCAGAATGAATGATAAGTAAAAAATGCAAACTTCGCACAGACTTGAAATGTAAAGGTTGGCCGTTATTTTGCGGCTCTTTCTTCCCTTTTCTTGTTTTGCAAACGGGGCCGATTTGGTCTTTGGAGCAAGGGAAAGAAACCTACCAGAAGCGTGTGTTTGAGTGTGCTGCGCGAGCGGAAAACGACGGTTTATTTGCGCGTTGCTATGTGGTGTAGTACACATACAAATTGTAAGGTAGCTTTCAGAAAAAGCTTCCGTCCTTTTGGTTTCGCCTTGACCGTAAGGGTTGCTTTCTTCGAGTGTAAATAAACATAGGTTTCAACTTCAGAGAGGAAGGCAATAACCGATATAAAGTGGGAACAGGTGCGGGGGTTATTCGAGATCTAGGAGCCGTAGTACATGATTCCGCACCTCAGGCTTATATGGAGACGCTTCTTTAGATTTCCAGTATCATTATATCAGCATGGGGTAAGGTATGAATATTTTTAGTATTCTGATGCACTAAACATAAGACAAATACAAACGAAAGTTCTTTCTGTGCCTAGGGTTTTGCCCCGCACTAGATGTCTCCATTGTTCTAATTTATCGGGAGCATTGTGCAGATATCAGGCCGAGATCTGGCGAGATCTGGCATTGACCTCGCAGATTCTGGTGGCCCGTGGGTGCGGAAGAAGGGCATTGGTGAGAAAGCGGGGCCACGCTTTTGATTGAGTTCACAATTCGTCAAGGAAAGAAAAAAAAAAAGAAAAGATGACAAGATTGCTCAATTTTTTTTTTCTTTTTTGAAAGAAACATCATATTGTAGAATGTCACTGCGACGAGCTCTCACCCCGCACAGTAACGCAAAAAGCTATAGAACTATAGAACTATAGAACTATAGAACTATCGAAAAAACCTGCAATAGATCGCAACCTCACTTCAGGCGCTCAAGACAAGCCCAAGCACGAAATTCCCCTCCAGTTGTTACACTGTTAAGGAACCTCTACCCAAAAAGAGATCAACCTCTTGATCTGCTTTCTGAATACCCCTTGTCATCGGCCCATCGGAAGTGTCCGACGTAGTGCCCGAGACAATAGTCTATTGAGAAGGGGCTCAAGAACATTACCATGCCCTGAGTCCCTGCACCGAACTGAATAGACCTTCTTAACGATTTTCACGAACCAATTAAGTCTGCGTAGGTTCTCATAACTTGTGTCGACTGGTGCAAGCATCTCCTGTAATTGTAAGTGTGTCGTAAAGCCAATTTTGTGCCACCAGAAGCGAACTATCTCACACTCATTATAGA
Source organism: [Candida] golubevii (assembly GCA_030582695.1). NCBI lineage: Eukaryota > Fungi > Ascomycota > Pichiomycetes > Serinales > Metschnikowiaceae > Metschnikowia > [Candida] golubevii. Next base: position 95,856 of record JAJMGV010000049.1, read on the forward strand.
GGTGAGTCAAGAACTCCTCACTGTCCACTCGCAAAAGGCATAAGTGACATTTGAAATTTGGTACATCTTCCCCTGAATCATGTAGCGGAACGTATGATCCGTCATTGAATAAGTGTAAAGCAGTAAAGTCGCTCCTTGCCAACCATTCATGTTTGTATAGGGCTTTCCAGAATTTTCGCCATCCTTTAAAAAAAACTATTTGATATTTAATATTGGATATTGGTGGATAATTTGGGAGGTTATTCATGTTTTACCGATCATGGTTTGTAAGCTCTTCTAATACCATACCATCCAGTTTCCTAACATCTGGTAGCGCAACGATATTCTTTTGATCTGATGATGTTTAGGATTAACTTTCCTATGCCAATTGCTTGACAGTAGGGGAATTCTGCTAGCTCAGAAAGAGCTAGAAAGCCTTCAGCATTCACGAAGCGCTTGGCCAATTTAATGGGAGCACTCAGGCTTTATTGGCTTCTTTCTATGGGCCTTTTTTGGCGGGAGCAAAATTTAAAATTAACGCAAGTTCGGTATTGTGAACGACGACCTTAACTAGAATGTATTCCAAATAGACACATTGATTGCATTCGATAAAGTAAATGGACAGAAGATCTGTGGACTTGGAATCCGTTGAAAGCGTCTGGAGAAAGTTTGGTCTTTTCGGGTATGATAATTCTCAACTATGTAATCTCATGTAGCTGAAGGTTAAAATCCGTCGGATTGGCCTTTTCAAAGTGGAGGGCCGTAGAGGAAACACGACAGCTTCCTCCTCGAATTGTATTGTACTTCAAAGGTTTTTCAAGACCCAAAAGCGGGAGACAAGACAAATTTTGACATTTTGCAGCAACAGTAATTCCCAAATGTTTCTAATCAAAAAGGAATACACCTAGCTTTCTCTTTCCTTCACTGATGCACTTGTAATGAGCTTGAAACGTTGAGCAGAGGTTATACTGAAGCCCACTATGATATACCTACCCACAACGGTAAGATATTAGATGGAGAACACTTGTAACATACCACCACAGTAAGGTTTCATATATTCTCTCGTATGAGTAAAGTGGCTACGGGGACAATTTCACCCCGATTAATTTCTTCCTGTGGTCGCCAAGTAAAACCAGTGGCTTACCAGTGGCTTAAAGTGGCTTTCTACCATTTGAGACGAGAGAATACGTCCTTCTATAGTCATATCAGATTTGAAGTCTCCACTTGATTGGTGTTAATCGGTGAAAATCATTATCACCAGTCTATTACCACAGACTTTGGCTTTCGGGAAAGTAAAGGAGACTAAAAACAAGAAAAAGAGAAAAGAAAAAGAAAACAATTTAAGCTGTGAACTTTTCTTTTGACTGTGATCTCCACTCTGTGTATAAATGAAGTTTCCCTGTTATTGGATGCAATGATATTAGTACTTTTGACGGGGTAGTAATATTCTCACAGGCACTTGATGTTTGTTGACTTCCTCTATTCGATCAACCAAGTGAGGCAAAACTAAGAATTCTCTCAAGTAAATTCACAAAACATCTCTTTGAAAGATTGAAAACACATTGCTCTGAAACCTCAAAGTTCATCTAGTCAAGAAATACTGAGTCCTACACTTTGAATGCGTTGGAGGGAGAACACAAACCATGATGGTTTTTCATAATATGCAGTGCTAGTGACATTCTCTTTGACTTCGCCACTTATCATGAAGAAAATAAAGCCCAACTTCCCCTTGCTAATTATTCACTTCTGAACTTTGATCAACTGCTCAGTTTAAGATCAAATCTTAGGCTAATATTAGTGGTGTCGCTTCGCGCCCTCCACGCGCAGTGGCAGGTTCATGGGTGCAAATTCTTGCTGCTTTCGATAAGAAAAAGGCGCGATAATCAAAGATGTTGTCCTATAAGAGATCGGAAAATTGTAGCTGAAGAAGAAAAAAAAAGGAGGGCCTTTTACTGAAACACCTTTTACTAAAACGACTTCTCCTTCACGTAAAGCAGCAAACAATAACAAAGAGAAACAAACCGCAAGTCTCCTCCAAAGTTCCCACTTATACACTTCTGCCGTTACTAAAGCCACTCACATCAACAAACGAATAAAAATCTCAAACAAAACCGCCTTTCCTCATTAGGTGAAGTTGGGGAAGCCAGCAAATGCAGCAAAATGAGATCCTAAAGGCAAACCTAAACCGCTCACGCAATAAAGCATTTCGTGTGCGACTCGGCACTCAGCGACTCCGCCTCTGTTTCCAACCTTCCGCATCCGCGTTAAACAAGCGGAAAATGGTGGCAAAAAAGGTATGTTCCACGACAGTGTTGCTGAAAATACCCTAATCGATAAAAAAAATATATTATAAACTATTTTTAGGATTTTTCGACTTATTTTCATGATTATGATTAGCGACTCTTTGTGAAATAAATATTTTTACATATTTTTAGAGCTTCGCGAGTTATTTTCATTTTTATTTTAACGGTTAAGGGCAAGTTATTAATAACTTATCGACTTAGGT
>JAJMGV010000050.1:0-96953 GCA_030582695.1 [Candida] golubevii
CTCGAAAGCGGCGATATGAGCTTTTGATTGGTCAACAGTAGTATGCTCGTGGTCAGGCCCTTTAAAGACCTGATAGTCGAACGTGCCATCACTATTAACACGCTCTTCAACAGTACACATGCGAATACTCTTCAACCAAGGGTCGTTGAAACAGTCCTCGACTGAAATTCGGCAGGCTGGTGCCAACTCAACCATCCGCGCAACCAATGGTCGGCAGTCTTCTGGCAATGCCAACAACAAACGACCAGCCCCCGATTCGTTGGATGTGTGGGGATTTCCATCAGTGTTTCCGTCTTCAGGCGTGGCATCAACCTCTTTGATTGCTTCAGCAATATCATCCATGTTCCCCACGCCCGAAGTTTGGTCCGGGGTCTTCAAGAGCACTTCATTAAAGGGCACATAATCTCCCCGCGTAGCAAATAGCTTAAAGCTATTGTCCACCATTTTGGGAACCTTCCATGGGAACTTTTTCAACATCATGCAACAATAAATAATGGCAGCAGACCATACATCCACTGGTCTTGGGTCATACTTTGTGAACACGCAAACTTCAGGGGCCAAATATGGGTCGGAGCCCACCACACCCTGTGCCTCAATCAAGGTTCTGGTAAAAGGGTAGGAAAACACCACTGCAGATCCAAAGTCAATAATTTTAACTATACCCCGCGCATCCACCACACAATTATCGAGCTTCAAGTCTCTATGCGCCAATCCCATAGAATGTAAGTAGTTTAACCCAGAAAGAACTTGCTTGAAACAACAATCAATCTCCTCACGTGACATTTGATTCGACATGACAATAGCAAACAAATCAAAGTCACAATACTCCATCACTTGCAAGATTCGGTCATTCTCGTAGCAGATCTCCACTGTCTCAATGATATTAGGATGTTTTAAAGTGGATCCGATGCAATACTCCCCAGTGATCTTTTTTGCGTAGTCTCTCTTTGTTTCGTTCTGGTACTTGGCTCTGAACTCTTTGACCGCAAACACCTTTTTGTCAGACAATCTATTGACTAGTTTGACTGCTCCACCAGCTCCAGCACCAAGATTCTCGCCAAACTTGCTGTATCGCTTGGAAAATGGCAAAGATTGCTGGCTAATTATAGCCAGAACAGATCCTCGCCTTTCCTGCCCGCGTCTCAAAGAAGACGTCCTGCTTAGTGATTGGGCACTGGGTGCAGAAGAGCCACCGGGAGATGAGTAGGAAGCCTCAGAAGCTGTAGGGTTCAATGCCACAGCAGAAAAAGAACCATTCATATGAGAGCTGGCGACCGGCGTAGCACTAGAAATGGACATGTTGTTAGAACGTAAAGACGATGAGAGGTTCCCGATAGGGATCGATTGAGAGGGCGAGGTACCCCCTTTCTTGAAAAACCGCTTCAAGTTTGCCATGGAATTGTGCCTGGACGTGCCAATGGCTGCAGTCGAAGAATCCATCGACGAGCTCGAGGCGGGGGAAATTGCAAACACATTATCTTGTGCGTTGTTGTATAATGACCCCAAATCGGTGGAGGAAGTGTTTGACTTTTGATTTTTTTTGGAACTGAACATAAAAGAAAGACTCGAGTGAGAACCCAGACGGGCACCAACTGGAATAGAGCTTGCCTGGGCCTGGGCCTGGGCCACACGTTGCTTGGAAATGACAAACCGAGGCTCAATGGACAGCGAGCTCACTTTGGGAGACTGGAAATTCACTGACGAAATGGGCTGTCCGTTTGGTAGGTTTGGAATGTGGTCCAGTGAAGAAGTTGTCATTTGCAAAGCGCTTGGGAAGTTCAGAGTGGCTGAACCTCGCCGGCCAAATAATCCTGATTTACCGAGTGAAGCAGGCCCGGTGGTCCCAGAACCACCGTTGCGCCCTCCTGGTACACCGTATGGAATAGATGAAGATAAGCTCTCCGAGCCGTAGCCGCCGGTGGAGAAGAAAGATGTATGCGAAATAGAGTTTGTCCTGTTCACTCGTGGACTGGCGACATTGCTTGAAAGTGAAGGCGCACGCACGGGAATGTCTCGAACAGAATGATACGACTCCTCAAACGGGCGTCCTCCATGTACATCCCTTGGAGAAGCGCCAAAACCGCCAGTGACGACAACGGGCCGTTTCTGCGTCGGGGATATACTTCCTGCAACCAGCGAAAGCGACAGTGGCGCCCCAACACCGCCAACAACTCCAACTCGATCGCTTTTGATTGAGATTGCGTTCTTCGATTGGTAGTCATGTTTGCCATTTCTGTTTGTGGCGCTTTTTCCGACGCCAGAGGCTAAGCCGGCGGCTAAATGATCGCTTCGTATAGTTTGGGATGACTCATCAATCTGGGGAAACGTAGCCTCGGATAAGTCGTTTCTTGGAGTGGCGCCTGAAAGCGTATATGCATCAAGTGATGTTTGTGACCCATTGGCAGAAACAGTTGCCGAGTTGTTTTCGCTAAGAAGCTTTGTCAAAGAACTCACAGGTTGGCGTGGATGGTCCATTTCTCCAACGTTTCTTATGCGATCAGGAGCGGCAAGAGGACTCGTGACACTAGCAGTAAAAAGATAGATAAACAGTAAAAAAGTTGGGGCCGCTGAAATATGTCAGCTGATCAAAGCTCAGATAATAAGGGAGTTGGGCGGTTAGATTGAACCTTGGGATTCGGCAACACTGCTCTAAGTTCTCTCAGACTTGAATAAATGAAAAAAAAAAAAAAAAAAAAAAAAAAAAAAAAAAAAAAAAAAAAAAAAAAAAAAAAAAAAAAAAAAAAAAAAAAAAAAAAAAAATAGAGTGGGTATCGGTTCCTGGTGAATAGGGGAACGTCGGCGCTTTCGCGGTTGCTAAGCTTCGATATGGGGTAGAAATTAGGGGCTATTTCCAGGCTAATGGCTCTCCTGTCACAATTTTCTCGTTTGAACCGATTCAAATATTAATCTTGGGCGATCCACTAAAAGCCTTTGCTTGTTCAAAGCGAGGATTTCTAATTTAACGGAATCGTTGAAGGTTGAACGGGCCGTGAATCGAGTCAGTGGAGTGCGAACCACGACCCGCGAACTGCAGACTCCAGCCTAATCGTCACGTAGCCTGGCGGATGGCGGGTGGAAGCCCGGGAGCGGAAGAAACTTCAAGGTGTGCGGAGAGCCGGTGGTGCCGGAAAAAACCCGCAATCTGGCCTGCCTCTAATTCGCCCGCGCGCTTTTATTTATCAGCCCGGCCCTCAAATCGAGATAGGGCGCCGGTGAGGTCCAGGGCTCTATATCTATAGTATCAGGGTACGATGTGATTGGTGAGCATACACGTGGACAATGCTCAATTTGTAGGAATTCGATAAGATTTCGAGCGGCATTTCTGAGCTTGGATTTTTTGGTCCTTCCCAGCTTTCAGATCATTTTGTCAGTTTATGTTCTTTTTGAGCGCGCCATTCTTCTGTTATCTTATCTCTCCTTGTCGTGTGATGCTTGTCTTATCTTTTCTTGTGATTCTTCTGTAGGATCATGGTACCGTAAACCTTTTTTTCTGAGTTGAATGTGTCTTGGCCTATACCAATAACTGGTCCCTGTGAAAAGCGAAATTCGCGGAGGCACTGCTCTTTGAGTCCTGTCCATTTTCTTCTTTCGCTTACTTCTTCAACGCCGATCCACACCAGTAGCAGACACTTTTCCCAATTTAAAAGCATTCAATCCGATCCGCTGAATCATTATAGTGAGCCCAAACCACCACACCCTCAATAACCCTCACTTATCCCATCAGATCAAGTGACGATCTTCCGTTCAGCCTTATTTTCGCTTAAGTCACACCTTCACCTCGATGTAACGGGCATCTCCAGCTCGTAAGTGGGTTCTTCGTCGCTATCATCTCTTGTTTTGTGAACTTCTTCACATTTGAACTTATCTACACCTTGCACTGTTCCGGTTGAAAACTCGACTTGATACCCTGAATGCTCTTGAAAGTCAAGCGCTGATTCGTTTCTGAACACACAGACATTTGTTATTCTTTACCGCTTTCTTGCTTTCGATTTCAGCTTACTCAGCTTCCCGCTGGTTCCGGTGGCTTTGACAGAACCAGTTGCAGATTGGTCATCTTTAGAAAATAGCTTATCCCCTGAGCCCAACGGAAGACTCATGGACTTGCGCATCATATTGAGCTTGTACGTCAACTCATCATCCGTGGCCGGTTTCTCGTGCAAATCGCTCTTTTTCTTCTCCGCGTCTTCGGCCTTTTGCTTGTCCAAACCCAACGCCTTTTCCTGCTTCTTGCGCTCCACGGCAGACAGTTTCTCCAACCCCTCGATCAACCTTTCCGTGTTCTCCATCACCTTATCTTGAAGTTCGTAGTCAAAGTACTCGCGACGGCTCTTAGTCAAGATCCGGCACTCTTGAATCAAGTTGCCACCATCCTGGGCTCCTAGAATCGGCGCAAGAATGGCAAAAAGAATCGACTGGCTGCCCTGAGTCGCATCCTTAAGGAAAATAAACCAGATTGGAAACATCGCCACGTACAACAATAGCCCCCAAATAGTACCCATCGATAAAAACCGCCGGGTAGAAGGTGTCCGCATCAAGCCAGGGTTGACAACACTGACTCGGATATTACAGGGCGACTTATCAGGCCGTTCATACTCGTTCAAAGTCCGCTGAAACAGCTTGGTAAACATCCCGAGAAGTAGCTTCGAGGTGCCGTAGACTATCCAAGGCTTAGACGAGGGATACTTTCTAGAATTCCAGAGCAAATCGTCTTCTTTGATATCCGCCAACGCTTGCAGTGCACACGTCGTTAGAATGACCCTTACATCCCGGTCGGGCGGTTGCACGTGTAGCGACGGTTTTAACAAAGTAAGTAAATGGAAATGAGCCAAGTAATTAACCGCCATTTGCAACTCGACACCATCAATGGAAACCTGTCTAGATTTACGAGCAGGAATCGTTTCTGAAGCGCAACAAACCACTCCATCGAGTCTTCTGGGCGGCTGGTTATCCAACCATTTGGTGGCAAAAAGACGCACCAGATGCAACAGCAGCAAGTCACACTGTTCAGCATAAATCATGAAATTATCTGTCTTCTCACGCATGTCATCGATGAAATCAACTGTAAATGGGTCATCGATGGCCCGGCACAACAAAATCACTTGTGCGCCTTTCGTGGCCAACTCATAGGTCACAGCAGCACCCAATCCTGCTGTTCCGCCAGTCACAATAAACACTTTACCATGCAAATCACGTTTCCAAGGGTTCGAGCTTCCGCCAAAATACCACTTCACGGCCAGGATCCCCGCAATAACCGGGACGTAGGTTTTGAGGTATTGCCACCCGGGGATTGATTCGGGGCCATCGAAAATCGCACTTGAGATGATGTCAATGGGCATTTTTGCTGTTCTGTCGTCGATTTAGTAGCCAGAATCAAGTCTTCATGGAACTGCAAAACGGTGCTGCCACTAGTGGGAGCCGAGAGGCACGGGTGTACACGTCGAGAGAATAGGGTGGTTTTGGTGTCATGACCAGATACGAATTAGTGGATAAACTAGGGTAAGATTTAGTTTTTCTGGCTGCTGCATTGTCTGAGATTTCTGATAGCTCTTGAAGTGGTCAAGAATGGAGTGGAATCCCTGATTTCGGGTACTGATTGGAGGAAATGTGGTCACGTGATAAATGTCACGTGAATCTAGCATCAAGTCACATTTAACTATGCTTTCCCACTTCTCCCGGAACTGAAAGCATAAAAGAACCAGAAGAAGTTCCAAGTGATTTAATTTCAAAAAGACTTCCTTTCAATTTCCTTAACGTTTTCGTCAATTCGTGTGATGTTCAGTCCGAATGGCTTTTCTAGCTCTCCCATTGAGCCGCACCGCATCGCATCTCTGGCATCGACTACTGCCAAATAATTTTGCAGTCTTTACATTACATGAGAAGATACAAAACTTTGCAGACCCACACAAACAACAAGTGAACTCGAAGCACTCCGAAAGAAGCATTTTTTGATTGAATTCGTCTGAAGGTTCACCATTTTTCCAGGCTTGTCTCTTCGTTTCACTCATTGTCTGAACCAATACATCTCCCATCTACCATACTGTTGCACCCATTGATTTATCAGTTCCAGACGTAATCAAACACTAAACTTTCAAACGAATTACGCCCAAAACCGACATGGATGAACTTGTTCTTTACGTGACCGCAGGCGATCCCTCAGATAAGCACGCCCAAGAGTCTTTGGCGGCCGTGGCCCTGGTGCAGAAATCGCATGCTTATACCTCTTTCCGCAATGCCGAGTGCCCTCTTAATGGCGCAGCAATTACGGGATTTGGCCCTGGAGAGCGGCTCTTTGTGGCTGGCAAGGATAAGGCCTTGATCACAGCTTACGCCTGGGGAAAAGAGACTGCCGATCAGCGATTCCCTGTCCCAGAACAAATGTCGTGCTTAGCACTTGCACATTTTCCTGAACCGCTGGGAAATGCCCGCCACAAAACCAACGACTCGAAACTGACGTATCGTGTACCTTGGCTCTTAGCCGCCGGGTCGAAGCTGGGCAAATTGTACGTGTGGGAGTTGGCACTGGGCGATCTTATTTGTGTGAAAGACGCTCATTATCAAGAGATCGCCACGATGGAGTTTTCGTCATGTGGCACATTTTTGGTGACAGGTGGGTTGGATGCCAGAGTCAATGTGTGGAAAACACTTGATTTGGTGACGCCAGACGTGTCTTCGTCAAGCAAACCACACGCCACTTTCACCGACCATGCGCTTGCGATAACAGGAATCCACTTCGTGCTGAGCGCCTCAATCCACGATTGCCAGGTAGTGTCCAGCTCTAAAGACGGTACCTTGCGTGTTTTCAGCGTGTCCACACGAAGCCTACTAACCACATTTGTGCTTCCGGCGCCCATCGAGTGCTTTGCACGTGACCCAGCAGGACGGGCGTATTATGTGGGTCTCTCGACGGGCGAAATCAGACAAGTTGCCTTGTATCTTGTCAATCCTTATAGTCACGTGCTAGAGGCTGTTGGAGGAAGCGGGAAAATCGTCACTGTGGACGCCGATCCGACCATGGCCGCTACTTTCATGCACCATAAGTCGGAAGCGGGTGCAGTTCCAACAGTTTTGAGTGTATCTATGGACGGGATGGCCATTGTTTCGGGTGACTCCCTTGGACGGACTTTTGTGGCGGATGTCGTGACCAAACAGGTGGTGAAGGCGTTCACGGTTTGCAAATCTGCAATCGCCTATCTCCACTTAGGAGTTTGCAGTCAGAACATGGTCAATGTTGGAATGCCTTTCGACAAAAAGCATCGGTTGCTCCCGCCTTTGAAGCGGGTGTTGATATCGGGAAATCTTGCGGAGCACTCGCTTACAATGCAGCTTCTGGCGGCTCCTGAAGAAAGCGTGGATTTCGAGTCTTGGCTTCAACTAAAAGCCCAGGAGGAGTTCGAATTCAAAAATGATGACACGAGTTCCCAACCAGCAGGCGACCTTGAGTACGAGCGTGAGCTTCAGACCAAACTAGAGCGTGTTTCGGCGGCGTATACTACTTTGAAGGAGTCGTATGATGAGTTGGTGCTTGCCCATGAGAGCCGCACAGACTAAGTGATTGAGCATGGAGTTCGGTTGCGGTAAAGATGATGGCGATAGGACTTATGGACAAGTAGATGTTGACTCTGTCGCAAGGACTGGTTTGGCAAACATACTTTCAGATGAACTTTCTGTTGATTGCTGATGAAAGATTGTAAGGGGACTAAGAGATTGCAACAGATGGTTTATGCGTCGACTATATAGAAACCTGGTTACAAACAACAAAGAAACAGCTCCTAGAAGGCTGATTGATTGATTTGGAGTGGTCGTAGATGAATTATCCTTACTTGAAGAAACCTGCCAGAACAAGCCCTTTGATGTGTTTATCCAGTTGTTGGTGCAGAAGAAGAAAATGAAGAAACTGCAGCACCGATAATTGTCAAGCTTCTTTCATCTTACTAAGTCATAAGTGAGGTCTTGTAGTGAAATTTGTCTACGTTTCCAACACTTGGTGGGATAACTTATCATGAGATAGTTCAAGCTGATTTTGGGACATCTAACTACAACGGTGGTAATATTGAGCACAATTTTTTGCAACTTGCTAAATGCGACACCTTGGATGTTCTTATGTTTCAATGTAGCAAATGAGGACACCCTTTCGCCAATTTTTGAGTCGATCTAAATCTTCTATTTCGGGTAAGACTTTATCCAGTCAATCGGAGATAGGGAAAAGTTGCAATGCCCACTTTTAGTGCTACAGTGGCAAGTTGAAGGCGAGCTCGATTAGTATTTCAATTCAAACTGCCAATGGCTGCGAATATAGCCGGTAGGGAGTTCAAAACTCAAGAATACAAGGATAATTACACCTTCAATTTATTCCCAAATCTGTCAGAAATTACGGACATTTTGCGAATTATTCAAAATTTCTTAAGCTGCTTCTCTCATATGGCTTACTGTGAAGCCTTATTAAAAACAAAACAGAAGAAAATAATATATGCCACCTTCTTTTTAGCCTGTCTCCGGCACACAAGGAACACCACACGAGGCCGCGAGATGGGCATGATGAGCCCCGCATGGAAAAGCCATCGCTAGCTCTCCGAGTATACGTGTTTATTATGAGCGAAGAAAAACTATCAAAAAAGCAGCAGAAGGCGCTTTTGTTCAAAAAGAGCAAAGATGAGCGGTCCCAGGAGAAACAGGAGAAAAAACTCAAAAAAGAGCTGGAGAAGTGGCTCAAGAGAACGCTAGATGAGGCATTGGCCGGGACTGTTTCAGCCACCACCGGCTCCAACACACGTGAAACAAGCGTGAAACAAGCAACCCCAGAACACACAAGTACGGCAGAAACTGCCGATACTGCCGAAGGCGAGCCGGAAAAAAAGAAACGCAAGACAAGAAGGGGCAAAAAGGGGAAAGGAGTCAATGGCGGCAAAGGCCCTCGTTTTATACTTTTCGTGGGCAACCTTCCATACGATACCCAGCAGGCCGAGTTGGACACGCATTTCAAAAACGCTAGCCCGGACCGGATCCGTATCCGGCGCGAGAAGGGAATTGCCTTTTTGGAGTTCGATAACGACAACCATGCCATTCAGAGCAAAATGGACCATGCGCTTGCCATGCATCATCTGATACTCCGTAACCGGAAGATCAATGTCGAACTTACGGCTGGCGGAGGAGGCAATTCCGAGGCCCGCCAGCAGAAGTTGAAGGAGAAAAACGACAAATTGACCGAGGAACGGAAGGAAAAGATGAAGAAAGAATTGGCCAAACGCTCGCTGAAGGGAGGAAAGGGCGAGAAGGGTGAGAAAGACTCAAGTGATAATAACAACGAGCCAGCAATGGCTGGTGGCATGCATCCGGCCAGAGCAGCCTTGTTGAAGCAGTAGCGGTTGCAAGAAGCATTATTAAATTAGATATATATATGTGTGTATAGTACAAGCATCAGACCCGTTGTGTCTCAGGTTAGATCTAAGATCGGGTCACGTGCTCTTCAGCCAGCACCCTTCACCAGAGACACCGGACAAGGATATAAAAAAAAAAAAAAAGACCGACAAAATGTTCATACTCATGCCATGGAAACCCCCGGGGAGCGTGCCTGGCGTCTAATTCCGAAAATAGGCCCACCTACCGTGGCCAGAAAACAAAAAGTGCGCCAAATCCTACAAAATGGTGCATTTCTTCGCCCTTTTCACACGGCGAGGCTGGTCCCCGATGTCCTGGCCCGAAGATGACCCGGAGGCCGCCACAGATTTGGTGGCGAACTGGTCTCTACGGCCCTGTTCAAAGATTGGAGGGTCCAATACCGCCCTTATCGCATAGTCAAAGAGATCCTGGATACCTTGCTGGGTAGCCGCCGAACACTCAATGTACTTGATAGCGCCCACGTCCTTGGCCAACTTTTGGCCCTGCTGGGTGGTGATGGGGGTATTATTCCGAGCCTGTAGCTCATCCAACACGTGGGGTTCGTCACGCAAGTCTGTTTTGGTGCCCACAAGCAAAATCAACGTGTCACGTGGCGAGTGGTGCCACACCTCGGGAATCCACTTCTGCTTGACGTTTTCAAAAGACAGAGGGTTCACCACGGAAAAGCAAATGATGAAAATCTCCGTTTGAGGGTACGAAAGCGGGCGCAACCGGTCGTACTCCGCTTGGCCCGCAGTGTCCCAGAGCCCCAACTTGATGGGCTCACCGTCGATCATCACAGACGCCGAGTAGTTGTCAAAAACAGTGGGGATGTAATCGTTGGGGAAGGTGTTGGTCGTGTACGAGATCAAAAGACACGTTTTACCCACACCACCGTCGCCCACAACAACCGCCTTTATGCTTCTCATTGTGGTTTTGTGAATGAGCGGAGAATGTCGAAAGACGGAGAATGCCAAGATTGCCAGCTATGCCAGCTATGCCAAAAAAAAAAAAATGAAAAAAATTAAAATAAATTAAACTCGAACGTGTCTCTCAGCTTGCGGTGGAGCGTCTGTTGGGCCTGGTGCTTGTTGAAGACGAGACTGTAAGTTTGCCCGTGCTAACCGTAAGAAAAGACGAAGGTTTTCCGAAAACAAACGAAGAAAAAAACTGGTGTCAGGTAGCCTGGGGTAAAGAGAGAAGGTGGATGAGAGAGAAACGCAGCGACTTTTGCGAATACGCCTTTAGCTAAGCGTTGAGGCAAGATTGCGAAACGGCCACCTAGTGGCTTTTTTTTTTTTTTTTTGGAAGGCTTGCTTGGGTTCGTAACCATTATTTTTGGCGGTCAAGCGCCGGTCAAGCACCGACAAAGTGCATGATTTTTAGGAACCTGAAATAACGCCAGACAAAGAGAATACAGTGATTTCCTGCTTTTTTTTTTTTGGGAAAGTGTGCTTGACTTTTGGGTTATCAGGAACTTAGATAGAGGTATATCGTGTTCAATTGCTGAAGGATGTAAAGAGGCGTTGAGTCTTTTTCGACTTTCTATTCCTGTGTCTTTCTCTTCCACCGCGTCTGTCTCTTTTTTTTTTTTTTTTTTTTTTTTTTTTTCTCTTCCTGCGAGATGCATCCTTCTGCCAGTCAGCCGAATTGCACGATTCCGCCTTTATATTGTATAAACGTACGCATCCAGCAAAGACCAGCACGCTTCTTACGAATGATATTCGTGTTTTCGGCAAGACGCTTTTCAGTGGCCACCGGCATTTATACATCGTGGTTCCTCCCCCGATTCGTCACTGTTGGTAATCTGTTGGTAATCTGTTTATAATCATCTAAATGATCACCTTCAGAAGTCATAGTTGGTTTGATCTGTAAGGACAGGCCTCTTGCATTCTTCCTGAGAGAATCACTTTCAAGAAATAGACCTTGTCATAAAAAAGTCAGAAAGCAGGAAGAATAAAAGAAAAAGAAAAAGAAAAAGAAAGCAAAAAAAGGCGCAAGTTGAAGACTAAACAGTACGCCCAGATTGACTTTTTCTTGAGGCCTCGCTATCTGGAGGCTTAGTACAGTAGAACTTGGATGAATGGTCGGCGAGTTTTCATTTGAACATTTCTGAACGGAGAGAGGGCTCAGGGAATCGTACAGGATCGCCATGGTGTATGCATGTTGTATACAGAAATCTGACATGTATGCACACTAATGTGTTCAATTCGACCGATAAATTCGTCTTAATCTGAAAAGCAAAGTATGTTTTATTGTGATGCTGTTCCGATTTTTGTGTTGGCTTGAACCAATTTGTGAGACAAATGGGCATAACCTCACTGCTTCCTGAAACCCAGGGTTTGCCCTTTTCTCTCTTGTGATCAGGGTGCTTGCTTTGCCTTAGTTTAGAAACAATTCAGAAGCTTGCTACTTTGGGATTCCTTCTTGTGAGTTACGGTTTAGAACCCATCCTCTTTTTGTGGCGTTCACCGAAACGGGAAGCCGCTTTTAGAAAGCTTTTTTTCTCGCTCAGGGGTGATCAGGGACCTTTTTCGAGGGTCCGCTGTAGTGCTGGCTTGCTGGTGGTGGATAGTTTTGGGCGAGCGCAGCACGTCACGTGACCGGCGGCACACTGCAAGACGCGGGACACTCGATAAGAAAAAGTCTTCGTGGAGGGTGAGAAATTCCCCGGTTTATACGTGTGCGATCGAATATACTCAGGGAGCCTTGTGAAACATTAGTGAAACATTAGTGAAACGTTTGGGAAACACTCTGGGAAACATACCTGAAGCACCGTAATGGCCTACAAAGATTTAGTGCCTGTTGGCACTGTGCTCATCACGTGCGCCACCTCGTTCGCCCTCGGGGCAGTTTATTCAAACCTTGTCTACGATTTCCACACCTTATGGAGACCTACCGAGGCCGGCTTCGAACGCTCCTTGGCCCATTATGCATACTGGGTTTCTGCGCCCATGCGTATCCATCACATTTTGCACTTTGTCATTTTTTTGGGCTTGCTGGGATGCTTCATCAAATTGTACAAGCCTTCCGACGACGTCAAGTACTTTGAGTACGGCACGCTAGGAATGGTGATGGTGGCTGTCATTATTTACTTGACCAATTTGCGGATTGGTGCTAATTCTTGCGTTTCCGGCGAGTGGGGAGATGTTGACCAGAGGACTGGAATCAATGTGATTGCTGCGTCGCAGTTCATGATGGTTATTGTTTTGGTTGGTATTTTGGTTTTACAGGGTGGCTTGTATTACGCGGAATGGTATGAGAAGAAACTCCAGAAGGAGTTCTTGGAGAACGAGGCCAAAAGTGCTGCTACTGGAAAAGCCGGTCTTGAAGATAAACCTGAAACAGATGAAGAATCAGTAAAGAAAGTGGCCAAGTCTGCTACTGCCACTGGCGTGGAGACTAAAAAAACCAAGGCGAAAAAGAGAGCTTAGTGGGTCGCGGTGTCAAGGTTGAAACGAGGCGCATTTATATAGGTGCGTGGACAGCAGTAATAAAAAAGAAGAAAAAGAAATATGTGGCTTCTGCAATAATTCACAACAAAGCTGAGTAGAAGAATGGGCCTTGTATTTTGTAGGGAAAAGAGTGGTGGGGACAAATGTCTAAGTGCCTGCACATTTATGATTGGCGCACGACCGCATCATCAGTGAGATAGATGCAACTTCCTTGTGCTCTCTCTTTACTCCGATCCTGGAACCACCTCAGTTTACATAAACTTCCAACAATGGGTGTTGCTGACCAAGTGTGGGGAGAATATCCCGTGTACTACAAACAGCCAATCAGAGTATGTAAAGAAGGAGGGCCCCTAAATGCCAACTCCACCACTAATTCACTGTCCAATCAGAGTGCGAGATTCTGTAATCATGAATTCCACACCACTTATACTAACTCCTCCAGTGGGTCCGTTACCATGCTCATACAAAGCCACACTTTGTATTCTCTGTGTTTTTTGGCGTATCAGCACCGCTCCTTTTGCTCTTGTCCCCGCTTAGAGAGAAGTACTTGTATGCTTCCCACAAGCCAATCCCATACGTGTATCCATTGCCCAGTAGGGAGAGAGATGGCAGCTTGAGTGGATTTGACGATGAATAAATGACAGTTAAAATGCTCGGGAGTGGAATTGGTCTAGAGAAGCTGTGAAATACGGTAGCAAATGCTTATTATCATATAGTGTAAATAAACAGTACATGTGCTTGAAGTTGATTAAGAATCGTGTAGAAGGAGGTTGAAAGCGTGGGTTAAGAATGTTTTAGAGATTCTAATAACGTTGCTAAAATTCGAGTGAAGTGGAGTCATTGAATGTCTGATGGTATGATACACTGTTAATAGAGAATTCAGACGGGATTAGTCGTGGACGCGAACTAAGCCCAAAGGCAGATAAAGGTAGCAAAGACGTAGTGAAACGTAAAGAAACACTCTGAACAAGGGGGTCGAGTTAGAAAACCGGAAATTGGCCAAATTGAAGCAATGATATTATTATTGTTATCCTATGCAACCGGTTGCGATAAGCAATTCTGGCAGTGACACTGAAAAATCGAGCACTGAGCCTGTTGAACACTTTTTGTCTGTGAAATACCCTGGAAACCGCAGTTCTATGTCTTGAGGGAAAGGAAAGAAACACGAAAACTTTCAAATGCTGTTTGACTTCTTTATTGAGTATTCGAGACGAGATACATCAATGGTTGTCTTCCACTAACGAAACACTCAAAACCCTCCTTAAAAGACAGAAACATGAAGGTTCTGGAGAACTCAAAACTCGCAAGAACTCTGCATTTTGTGGCATATGCCATACACCTTGATCTGTATTACTGTAGAGAGAAGGTGGTGAACCCCTCCAGTTCGTCTCGCAAATTCAAATATTTCCTATCATTCCATGATTTCACCGATAATAAACGCCATCAACATAGCCCCAGTATATGAAAATTGAGAGTTTTCATCTCGAATCATCTCAGCTGTACCAAAAAACTGATTATTCCCAGCCATAATAATGATCGAGCCGTAGATCATACCACACTCCATATATATATATGTAGGTATGTCCAATCTCCCCCAGAAAAGAGACTGTCGACACCATATTTTCTCTTTTCATGGCACAAAAACTCCTTCTTCTTGCAACAATTCATTTTTTAGCGTTTATGGCTGATGCAGTCCCTCTCCAAAGTGCCGAAAGCGTCTCCAGTACAGCCAAGCGTTTTGGAACTTTTCCGGTAAGCGAAGACCTACAAAGGTCAGCAGATATTAAACCCAACAAGAACTACTTGTTTCTTACGGAAGACCTGATTTTGCTCAAAGACTGGAAAAATAGTGTTATGGCTCGAAATATCGACTTTGCCTTGAGCAGAGTGCATGCACAATTGACACAGTATTTCAAATATGGCACATTTAATGCAAAGTTATTCCTAGAGGAGGCAGCGTGGTTCGAGGAAGAATTGGGAGAAATCGAGGACACTTACCACGAACTCAGTGGCTTCCGAAAAGAGCTTCAGGAAAAATTGAGATTTGTTCAGCGCTTTTGCTCCGTCATGGGTGAGGCCAGTAAACACCTCATGAATGCGGCAGCTGCTGGCGACTTATCTCACGAAGTCATGGCGAGAATGTACAACATCCGTTTGCTGGTAATGATGTTGTTTGATATTAACGGAATTCCTGACGTGAATTGCCCAAATTACGTTCAAAAAGTTGCGAAACTTAAACAGCAGTTGAAGGAGTTTGGAGAGGAAAATTATAGGTTTATTTCGAGGTCCCCGCCCCTGGTCATTGTCGCGGTTTGGGAACAATACAATAAAGCAGATCGGGCACTCAATGTCTTGATTACCAGGGCTAGATATTTGCAGAAGACGAGGGGTGAAGGTCGGCAATAGCAAGAAAAAAACTGATCTTGTCTTGAGCCTTGGGTAAGTATATTATTCACCGATTATAGGCTAGAACGGATATTCTGCGTATGTTTGCATATATTCGAAATCCCCGTGATAATAAGGAGGAAATTACAATTGACTTTTCTGAAAATATGCTTTTATTCATTTGGTAAGTAGTGCAGGGGCGTCAGTAATTCAGGTTAAGTCGTTACATGGAGGTGCAATGAACAATACACTGCATAGCTTTTAGATACATCAGATTTCGTCGAATTAGTGAGAAAGCCCAAATACATGAATGATTCTCTCAAACGGTATCGAATTATATGGGTTGTGTTTGGGGCTGGTGATAGAAAGACGGATTTGTTGGGAACTGATACAGCAATATGCAGCAGTACATGGTTTCAAATAATTAGGAGGGACCAAAGTCAATGTACGAAGAAGAAGAAGTATCGTGAAAGACTTTTACTAGAAATATTTGGTCCAACTCTTTTTCAACCCTCTTTCTTTTCTCCTTTTTGTTGTTGTCTAATCAAAAACAATTTTAACTCTAAAGCAAGAACTGGTAAGTTTATTATCTCAAGGCACCCGCATCCGTCTTGCAGCCATTGGCCGTAGTAAATCGTGCGCACAAGGCATTTAGTTAGTTACCAGAGAATCAGATTAATTAATCACACGTCTATCCCTTGTATACCAACGAGAATAAAGCCAAAAGATCAGACAAAACGGAACAGGTCCTATTCAAATATTTTCAACCGATTTCAAACCCTTAATCCTCTACCATTCCACACATGTTCAACAGAACGAAAGCTTTGGTCGTGCGCGGCACATCCGATCAAGACGAGGAAAAGCTCACTCTGAAAGAAAAAATCAACCCTCACCGAAGTTAGCCCAACACCAATGTTCAGAGCAGCCTGGCGCCAGACAACGGCTCTGTTGAGTCTTCGAGGGTGTAGTATTTCTCACACACAAGCGCCGGCTGTTTTCACGAGAAGTTTCGCCGTTTCTAGCGCAAAATCTGCCAGTTTATTTGGTGAGGTCACACAAGCACCTACTAAACTCGAGTCAACTAAGGATACGGCGGCTACAGAGGACAAGTATATTCCTGAAAGTCCTGAGAATGATACAAAGTTGCAGAAGCACTATTTGGAGGAGGCAGAGAAGTCGCAGGTGACAAGAGACAAGTTCATAAGTCCGTTGAAGAGGCAGCTTTTCGACATAAATGTGAAAAAACACGGGTTTTTCAAGAACGGCCATATTGTTAAAGTCAAGGAGACAGGGAAAAACTATAAGTTGTCGCTAACCGCCGACGAAATTGACATTTTGGAGCCTTCCGTATACATTGAATCGCACAGAATCAAGTCATCCATGAAGAAAGCCACGTTAGTCAACAGATTTGTACGTGGCATGGACGTCAAAACCGCCATCAACCAGTTACACTTCAACCCCAAAAAAATGGCCACGGAATTGGAGAAGTTCTTGAAACAGGGGTTGGAACAGTGCCGTAAAGCCGGATATAAAGAGGATGGCTTGTATATACAGGCGCTTTGGACGGGTTCAGACGGAAACTGGGTCAAGAGACCAGACATTAAAGGTCGTGGGCGGACGGGTATCATTGAGCATCCTTACGTTCACTTGAAGGCAATTTTACGTACACAGCAAACGAAGGATCGTATTGCGTGGGAAAAGCAACAGGCCCAGATTGCTGCCAAGCCCCGGTCCTTTTTGAACAACGAGCCTTTGAATTTCCCCGTGCGTGGCTTGTACAAATGGTAGGCAATGAAAGAAGGTTAGGATTTGTTAATAGACAACAACGAAGAGGAGAACGAATACGTGTTGTTAATGGTCAGCAACATGGATATCGAAGCTTGTAGTATGTTCAAGTATTGGCATGTGGTGGAAAATAAGGGAATGGGAACAAAGAAAGAAAAAAAAAAAAGTTTATTTTATCAACAAGGGCATACAAACTATGAAGATAGGTGACAAGTTGGAAGAAAGAGAGAAATAAATAGAATGGTTGCGCTGGATCGGTTCGTTTGAACCCGCCACTCGCAAAACTCAACCACATAGCTCAGTGGCCAGATTGATTTCATAGAAGCTGTAGGTTTTCAACCCTGGAGAAACCATTGATCCAACTGTGCTACAATCAGGCCTGTGGGAGCGGCCTGTGTTTGCAGAGTCAGTTTCATCACATGACACATCCGAGTCATAATCGACAACTTGAGCTTCTTGTGGCTCTATGTCACCCTCCTCGTTGATTTCGACAAGCGTGGCTTTTTTGGCCTTACTAGGCTTGGTTTTAACCAACATCAAGGGCCTGCAAAACACTTCGGAAATCAATTTGGGCCGATAGAAGAGCTCACTGCTAGCAGAGAGAGCACTTTCACCGCCCGAAGCATTTTCCACAAAGTCCAAATCAAGATCCGAGATCAAGTCGATATACTTGTGGCTGAAAGAGTCCATTTCAGCAATAGTGCGGGCTCTGGCACTATTAGAAAAGCCTAAATTGAAGACATCTGCTACACCAGCCGAGTCAACTTTAGCCTGCACGGCACTAACAGCTTTAGCAGACCCCGAGGTGACATTATTGATGAAATAAACCGCCTCTTTTGTCATGTGGATCTTCTCGATTCCCAGAACTTGAGCCAAAATCGCCGAGCCAGTGAGAGCAGGTCTTGGTTCATCGGAAGTGCCTTCAAAGTTCCAACCAGAGGAAAAAAGAAGGGGTGCAACGTCGGCATAAGGAAAGCCAGACCCAAGTTCAACTTGCACTTCAAGGCTTGGCTCGTCTTCAAAGTCGAGTGTCACTGAAGAGTCCACTCTATTTGAAGCTGGAACGGCTTTTTTTCTCTCCTGCCATTCCAAGTCATGGATATGGTCGTAGATCACCTGGTTGAATTCAATATCATTTGGTTTTCTTGCGAAAGTATGAAGAATTTCCAGAGTTTGGATCATAATGTCGATAGGCGCAGATTTTTCTGATACATCCCCGTCGTTGTCGTTGTTGTCACTGGTCCCAGAAGAATCTTGAGAGAAGGTGGGCTTTGTCGATTCCTTGAGTTCTGAAAGATTTTCAGAACCACAATCGGCATTGAGTTCAAAAGCACTATTCTTGGCTGTGGGCTCTCCTGCTTTGTTTGATTCAGTCTCCTTCAAAAAGAACTTCTTGCTGAAAATTAATGTGGCAAGACTGTCCGGTGCCTTATCTTTGACAAAAGGCTCACGGAATTTCGCCCAAGAATCGGCCAATGTGTTTCTGAATCCACACGGTCTCAAATAATTTCCACCCAATTCAAATGCTACTTCTAATCTCTGCTTTGCCGCTTCCTCGTTGGCGCTTGGTACCGAAAGATTTCTCTGGAAGTTAACAAATCGTGTTCTCTCTGAGTTGTGGAATGGACCTTGAGAAAGGGTAGCATTCACAGCTGGTGTGAAAGTGTTATATACCTTAGAAGAGTGTGTCATTTCTATTGCTGATGAAGTAAAAAGAAGAAAATAACCACGGGTGGAAAAACTGTCTTCTTTGGCCACTCTTTTGTAGGCTCGATGAGTGTTGGAAGCATACCTGAAAGCAGCAAATACGTATGCCCGAAAGACAGGAATCCCTAAGTTGAGGCATTAGGGAAGATTTGGAGTCTTTTCTGCGTTTTCAGCATATATTGAAAAGGTGCATATTACTAAATTTTCGATTGGTGATGCGTTGTTTTTTGATATGTTGAAAATATGGTGGCACGCATACCTGATATTTAGCAGAGAGCACCATGCTGTTTCGTTTCTTTCTTTCTTTCTTTCTTTCTCTTTTTTTTTTTGCCCCGGTTCGGAAGTGAGCAATGTGACTTTTCGACGACACTTCCTTCAATGCATTATATATATTTTGCGATATTTTGCGGTATGTGTGGCCTAGAAAAGATCATGTGAAGTTGGTTCTGATTTGATTTGATACTTTTTGCGAACATTTGGTGAGAGCACCTTATAATGGGAAAGCCGGTCCCCAGGGTGGGTCTTGAAATTGGGCGGTAAAAGTGTGTTTTAAGAAATTGGTGTTTGTTTTTTTTTCTTTCTTGATTCTAATAAAGCTTTCCGTTATTTGCTTCATATGCTGGGCTTCACCTTCAGCCTTGCTTCCTTAGATAATGGCTTTACATATTAGTGGTCCCTCTGATGAGGAGGTGAGATCAACCGCTTATCTAATCGGTGCTCCTCCCTATAGAGAGCAGCAGAAGCAAAATAAAAATAAAAATAAAAAATAAAAAATTAATAAAAATAAAAAATAGTTTTAAAGGAAATAAAAGCCTTGATGAAACAAAATGCAAAAAGTGTCAACACAGAAATAAAGAAACGTCTTTCTCTTAATGTCACCCCGAACATAACCCTTCTTTTTTTTTGACAACGGGCCAGTCGCTCTGGTCCTAAAAGGGCTGCGCCAGGAAGGCTATGCGTTGCGAAAGCCATTGTTGCCCTTGTAGGCCGAGAGTGAAATGTCGTCTTTTCTCACCGGAAGGAAAAGATATGTAGAAGATAATTACAAGAAAGTCAAAAGCAGCATAAACAACAGCCATTCTAAATTTGACCCCAACCCAGAAATACCACGTCTAAATATACCTAATTAATCCCCAGACAAGCCTCCTCGTACTCTGCCACACTTCCACGCCTACAGTAGCCGACGGCATCGCGGAACCCTAGAAAGACATTTAACAAACCTAGCTGGTACGCGCCCCGTTTCGTCTCTGGAAGTGTTTTATGATTACTTCCGTTAGGGACATTTTTTCCGTCAAACCCCCTTTTTCTCTAGTGATTTTGCTGCCAGGTCCGCGCTAGTTCTGGCAGAGACATTTACACCCGAGACATTGTCACCTCAGAGACATTCCCTCACTCCACAAGACACACTACCTCGGGAAACACCCCCTGATTGCGTTACTTCTGCTTCTTTTCTTCACCAGAAGAACTCGGTACGAAATTCTGGAAGAACGAAGGGGCAAACGCTGAGCTAATACATTGGCACTAGTCCATCAAGCTATCTAGGCGCTTTTTGAAATAGCTTAAGGTCGCAAAAATCGAAAAGCAAGAAAAAAATAAAGTCGAGAGTCTGGGAGAAAGAGAGCGCTGCCGGCCCATACTTAAATCCCGCAGTCACAGGTCCCCACGCTAATTGAAGCACCCCTCCTTATCAATTTCGCAATCAAGCACCCACTCGATAAGAACGGGATTCTTGATCGAGGATAACTAAATTAAACACATCCACATATAGCCAGCGTTACGAAGAGAGGAAAAAAAAATGGGATTAAAGCTAACGGAATTTTTCGACCCGGTATCTTACGAGGAAAAAGACACAGAGATTATCATATGCAACGAATGCCTGGCTCATTTGTGCCTTTCGAGTTTGGTGATCTCAGACCAGTTCTGGGGTCTGTCCGGAGACGCATATCTAGTAGACCGCCTTATCAATATTCAATGTGACCAGAAGGAAAAGGAGACGTCGATGCGAACGGGACGCTATGTCATTGACCACATCAAATGCCTGCAGTGTCTCACCAAATTAGGGTGGCAATATAAAAAATCATACAAGTACTCTGAGTACTACAAGGAGGGCAAGTTCGTGATTGAGAAAAAGTTCATTCGCCAGATTGCAAACCACAGTTCCACGGCTCTTCTTACAGAACAGGCCAAAGTGCTGAAGAGAAGAAGGTCCTCAGCAAGTATCACTTCGAACACCACGGATGAAGATGTTTGCATCAGCTCACTTCGAAAGCGATTGGAGTCTGATCATCACCAATATTCTGAGTCAATTCCGTTGAAGGGTTGTATTCACAGGAATAGCGTGACTCACTTTCGAGACGGGCTTGCGAATTTGTTGAGCCGTGGGCCCCATAGTCACGGTAAGGCTGAACACGACGAGGATGAGGATACCCCGAGCTCATCTATAGGCTTCTGACTTGAAGCATGCTGGCGCCCATGCCTCTCTGGTCTTTTCTCCTTTCACTCTCTTTGGCCATGAGGTACTTGTCACTGGAACTGGGCGCAGCCCAAAAGTTGCTAGAAAGCCCCAGCACTCTATTTTAATTCTCCACGGTTCGGTTTGGTTTAGTTTGGTTTCGATTGGTTTCTTTTGTTTTTGGTTCGGTGATTCGTTGCGGGGTCCTTTTCTAGTTTTACTTTAAGTATACCAAGATACACGTACGCACCAACCTTTCTTTTCTCTCTATCTCTTTCCTGTGGCGATGCTGGCAAAGACGGCGTAGGTTTCATAATTCCTTTCCTGTCTGGCACTAGGCGGTCTTTGCTCTTTTTGCCAAGCCGTTCTCAGGGGTTTCTCTGTTCGTCGACCCGTTCTCGGTGTTTGCACGTTTCCTTGGCTTCTCCTCCAATCTCGTATAAACCAAGCAGTATGCAGAGGGATCGCTCAACGCCGTGGTCTCATCAATCTTATTGATGTACTCGTCGTCGTAGGTGGACCACGTGCCATCCGGTTGATAGCAGTGTGACACATAATGACCCGACAGAATCGACCTGCCCTCATGAACAATGACCCCCATTAGTTGGTATTTGATGGCGGATGACGAAATGCTATAGGGAGTCAAGTCCAAAAACTTCAGGTAGTGGATGGGCTGTTTGACCTTCAGCGACGAGTTTCCATTGAACTTGAACCGTTTTAAGTGGATCATTAGTGTCTGCGGGCTGGATTCAATGGCGGATTTCTTGGTGGCCACGGTTCGTTTCTGGCACTTGTCGCAATAGTAACCCGAGGACTTGTCGGACTTATCAAGGCGGATTATTTCTGTGCTGAAGAAATCACGGAGCGACTTCTCAATCGTGTACTTGTTGGAGGACAGTATCTGGTCCTCAGTGGGTTCATTTGGATTATCGGTAGACCGAGAACGCTTCTTATTGAGGCCAAGCGACAAATCATAAAACTCTTGCTTGGTCACGCTGCTGGTCTTGCACTCCTGACAAATCACCTCTTGGTCCAAAAGGCCCCCGAAAATATCGTATAATATCAGCTGGTTGAGCTTTGAGCCCTTGGGTGTGCTGTCTTCTTGGAGCCTGGACATCAAGCTCATGAAGTACTCATGGGAATCCTCCTGCTGCCATTCGCTCATCATGCAATTAATGTCGTCGAGCCGTTGCACCATTTTTTTCGGGTTGATGTACTTGCGAGGACTGCCCTTTTTGGACGCACCCAACCCCCACATGCGCAACGCTAGCTCGGCAAAACTATGTGTGACTGATTTTGGCTGGATGTTGCTGTGTTTGCCTTGAATCACCTCCATCAAGTAGTTTTGCACGGCCGGGATGTGCACCAAGATTTGAATGGCCGAGTTCATGTAGCACGTGACACCAAAGTTCAAGAGTCCGACCGGTTTGGCGTGCTTATACTGTGGCGTCCACTCTTTCATGATACGGCCCGAAAACGGCGTCCCGTTGTTCTGGCCAAGTGTGTAGTGAGTGGTGATGGACGCGTCAGAGGTGGCACTTTGGGCGTTCTTTTTGGCCTTTTTACCGTCTCCGTCTGGGCGATTGGCGTCCTCGTCGGCTTCGTCCGAAAGCGGCTTTTCCATATCCTGCA
Organism: [Candida] golubevii; assembly: GCA_030582695.1. NCBI lineage: Eukaryota > Fungi > Ascomycota > Pichiomycetes > Serinales > Metschnikowiaceae > Metschnikowia > [Candida] golubevii. The sequence continues at coordinate 22,792 of JAJMGV010000050.1, forward strand.
ACAAGTCTTTTTTCAACTGGAGCCGGTCTTGGTTGTTCTGGCCCATGCTTTCGTATTCATCTTCGTCGTCGTCTTCATCTATTGGGGTCCGAAATGCCTCGTGTGTGATGACTTTTGCGCAGTTGTTCTGCAAGTCGTCAGCACTCTCACTTCCACTCATATCGTCGTCTTCGTCGTCGTCATTGGTTTGGCTTGTACTTTCACTTTCGCTCTCGCTCTCTTTATCGATAAACTCATCGTCGTCGTCTTCATCTTCGTCACCACTAGCGTCAGATCTGGCCTCAGTTTGCGGTTCCATGTTGACTTCTTTGGCCGAACCCTGCGGGTGTTTTGAACCGGGAGGAGTTAACTGAGACCCTTTTTCTAAGGGAAGGTTTTCTCCCACATCTTCTTCATCACTCGCATTGGAACTGGACTTTTCGTCTTCGCCAGTCTCGCTATCGCCAGATTCACTGGTGCTAAGACCCTGGAACGGCGAGTCCAGAGGATACTCCGGCGCAGACTCAAAGTGGTCTTCGTCTTCAGACTCTGATGTCTCCGAGTCAGATCTCGATGGTTGCTGCAGCCTTGCCACATTTCTCTGTTTTTTCTTCTCCGCTTTCGTCAGGTATTTGCGCCCTGTGTATGCGGCAATGGCCTCGGCCATCGACTTGGGCCGTGTTTCCTCGCGTTTGTGGATTTTTTTCGTTGCCATCGAAAGGTCTAAAGTATGTGCGGGGGTTGCCGATGAGTTGAGCACAATGTATCCTGAGGATTTGACGGTCTGGACTTCTTTTTCTGGGTTTTTCGCCGGAATAAAAGTCAAGGGGTTGTTGAGAATGCGATCGACCAAGGGGTTTGACATGGTCTGAGCTGGTATGAAATGGGGAGTTTCTGGTGGGCCGGGGATTTAGTGTATTTTTTTTATTTGGTCGGCTCAAGAAATGATCTCCAGCCCGACTGGAAAAAAAAAAAAAAAAAAAAAAAAAAAAACACACACACACGCGCAGCACTTCGATAGCGTGAAGGCTGGTGTCAGTGTGAACTTTAAAGTGAAAAAAATGCGCACCGTACTGGTCGCGCGTCAGTAATTTCCACTTTCCTCTCTACTTCTACTTCATTCCTACAAACACTCACTAATACCTGGTTTTTGAGATCATCGCTGGTTTATAGCGATAAATCGACAATGCTAGTTTTTGATACTTTTTTTCATCGCTACTCTTGCTTTCTGGTGGCGTGAGTAAACTTAAGGAGGTTAATCTCTATCTGATCTTCTCAGTGCCCATTTCGAGCCATTGGTTCCGCGGAGCCCTTTAGGACGGCCAGTTCTAAATTTGCCATAAATAGAGGTGTTTTCCCCAACCAAGATCGTTTTACTTTTGCTTCTCATCAATTATCAGCTATCCATCTTCTCACTGTAAATGAACGTCAGGTATAATTATTACGCGCCTTTACATGTCAACATTCATCTCCATTGTCGTTTTTCACAACATGTCTAATCTCGACCATTAACCCGTCTCACGGTCTCGCGTTGTTCCTTTCAAGGCCAAAGTCGATATCTGCAAAAGTGGAGATTTGCAAAGTGCGGTAAAATACGAGGCATACGCGACCTACTAATACATATATATGAAAGAACCTCTGAACAGGGTAGTCACGAAAGTAACCATCGGTACTTCCAATGAGCCCGTCGCGACTATAGAATGTCGCTAAATTAATACTACTTACTCCTGCGGATTTTTTTCTCGTTTTTTCTTTAAACAAAGACGAAGTGGCGAAACACAGAAGATTCACAACGCTAGTATGTGAACATAAATCGTCTATGGTGTACGATACAGGCAAGTCTGTTTGGAGAAGGTGGTTTGGATTAATGAGAATGGGTGCCCAGTGCCGGGTGCCCACTACCCACTACCCGTCGTACTCGCACCCAGGTTGAAAACGAGAATCTTTTTTCTAAAGCTTAGATTGGCTCCATAGAAGAAAGCAAGCTTTCTCTTTTTGCATGAACATTCCCTTTTTTTTTTGTTTTCTTTTTTGAAAGTATAAATTAGTACGCCACTTTCACGATTTATCGGACGCATTCTATTCTTACTTCTGATTTTTTACTTTGTTCTGCATGGAGTGAACTTCGAAGTCGACTAATGAAGTTGGCAGAAGGCAAAAGGCAAAAGAAAAAAGATAAAAGGCGTGGGCACCGCAACCGCAACACGGTCACGTGATAATTTGATCCCCAGCAGCAGACTTCGGTTGCAAATCTCAAACCAGAGATTAATAATAAAAAAAAAAAAAAAAACGTTATTACTTGATCATCAAAATGTGTCTTGGTTTCGAACAAGATTGATCAACGAAATATAAGTCCTCAGCAAAAACAACAGGCTTTCTTTCATGAAAGGTCTTCCTTTTAGCCATGTTCCAATTGCTGTAACTACGTACCCAATGATAAAAGGCTTCGTTAGTGATCTTCCCTTGTATTTCCCTCATTCTCCCAATTGTCGTTGACCCAACTTCACCTGCAACAAGAAGAAAGCTAATTTCCGACCTTACTTAGTGGATTCCAGGCAAGTTACACGTGCAATTCTCGCTCAATAAACACTTCGGATTGAAGAACCCAGATAAATGAAGAGGTGTTTCAAAAAGCTTGGTTTTTTTTTGTCGCATCTTCTCACCTTCCGTCGTTTACTCAACCTTCACATTCTGATTTCCAAATACCCGTTGCCGTGCTCTCTTTCCAATAAAGCTGAATAGCTCTGCCTGTCCAATGCTCTTTGTTTGCTTCACATGATGCTGGAGCTCAAGCTGAAGAGCATGCATTTTATGCTTCAACTCGTTGTCCACCGCACACCCCGCATCTCCTGCTGCAAACCGTTTTCTATTCTCTCGTGTGTTTGACCCAAGGGATACACTACCCTTCGAGTCGACCGATGACGTAGGCAAATTGCGTTTGAGGCCCTTTTTCTGAAGCTCGTCAATTCCACCGTATCCTGTCTCGTACTCTTCAAAATAAGAGTCAGTATGCTCTGGGTCAGGTGACATTCGCCTGTTAATTGTACCATCTTCACCCTCTCTGGTCCTTATACTCTGAGCATCAACATCATCGTCATCCTCCATTCCATCAAGACCAATGCGACTTTCGTTGTCATTATCTGCGTCTTCTAGAGCATCTACACCTTCCTCTTCATTCTCATCGATCTCCTGGCTTTCTGAAGAGGTGCTCTCCTCCACAACTCCAAGGCTGGCTCCGTCTAGACTTTCTTCATTCATGTATCTCGAAAGTCGATCAATGGTCAGATCGCTCTTGGCATGCTGTGCCTTTGAAGTCTGTTCCTCTGCTGGGCCGGCCATCGTCGTACGAGTCGCAGAATGCATTGACACTAGTCTTTCGAAAAGCCTTTCGTATCTTCCTGTATGATGAGTTTCTGCCTTCCAGTTTCCAAAGAGCTCTCTTTCCATAACTTGCAGCATTTTATCCAGCACTTTCTCCTCATAAGAGTTGGTAAAGGCCTCTGTTTGAACGATGTTCGATACCCACGACTTGTCTAGGATCGAGTTGATTAGCTCATCATCTTGCGGGCCCTTGAAAAGCTTGATATCCAACGAGTAATATTGGTCAGAATGAGCCCCCATATCTTGTGTATTAGCTTTGTCGGTTTTAATGGAAGTTAGGTTTCTTGGGGCCTTCTTTTTCGACTCATTCTCGTCCACATAACCAACGGGAAAAGTTCTGAAAGCGCCAATCTCAACTTTGCCTTGATACAGCGTTCTTGCAGGATCCACAACAATAGCCAAATATGGGTCTTGAAAGTTCTGATTAAGACTTTGCGTGGCAACATCAATGCCACTCAACCAGCACCCATAACCTGGATGCGAATGGTACCATCCCACTATACTCTCCTTTGGTTTCGTTTCCTTTAAATTATCAAGATACTGCACCATAAACTCGTAGGCCTCACTTTGGGCATTCACTCTTGTTTCGGTTCCCTCAACAGGTAATGAATATACATCTGTTACTATGAACAGATTGTGTATTATTCTTCCCGTTAACATACCCATGATCTCAATTGACCCGCCAGATTTCGCATGGGCGCTCATTTTCACTAGTGCAACCGCCGATATTAGAACCTGGGTGAAGTATTTAGGCAGATTGCGCCACGGGCGTGTTTGCAAGAGAGACTCATCCAGTGGTGGTGCAGTGAGTGGAGAACTGTTCGTGGAGTTGAACTCTGATAGGCTATTCTTTGCCAGACATGACTTGAGTATATTTTCTCTTTGTTGATCTCCTCTCACCGCCCCTGCTAGGTCTCTCAAGGAGCACTTATGACCACTCATTTATTATAGTATTGTTGCCAATCAAATAAACAAAGAGCTAATTATACTAGCCAACACACCTCCACGCGATATTCTAAGCGTGCTCGTATGGGGTATCGAAATGCGCGCGCTTCCATCCACGAAACTAGTTTTTGGGTCTAGCACTTGGAATCAAATAGTACATACCATTTTGGTCTGGTACTGGGATTTGGGAAGGCGCTTTCCTAGCTTCTCTAAATCTCGAACTAGCAGATTGGTAGTTTCGTTCTGGCCCAGCCTCCTTGAGATAGTACTCCTGTGAATACCCCATCGTGTTACTGTGTTCCATCATTGGTGGTTTGGGGCCACCAGGATAAATCTCATATTGGCTAGGTCTCACTGCGGGCGACCAGCGAGGAACAGTATTGGAAAACCTTTTCAAATGAATTGGAGGTGGAGCTAATGCAACTGGAATGCGGGGCGAGAGGAATACTCTCGAATTGGTTTTGCTAGTGAGCTCTCTATATTGCACATGAATGGTTTTGTTCATGAACATTGAGTGGTTGTCACGAGCTACTGCGCTAGCTGCTGCTGCCTCGTCTGTAAAGGTGACAAAAGCAAAAGTTGAAAACAGCTTGTGAATGATTGAAACATCACTAATAGCACCGTGCGACCCAAAATGACATCTGATATCTGCCTCGACTACCGAGTGAGGCAAATGCCCAATGAAGATGGAAAACTTATCAAACTGGCTAGGCTTCACTGCCAAGTCGTCGATGTTTTGTGCCCATTCGACGTGAAACTCTTCGCTGTCGGACAAACTAGCAAATGCCTGGATCGCATCATCCCTGTAGGAAAACTTAACAAACCAATTGTAGCTCGATTCAGGCGAAGAATAGTCAATAACCCGCCCGGCATGAGTACTTGGAGCAATCAACTCAGTTTCGCCGAAGTCACGTACCAATTTCTCTAAGTCCTCTTTTTTGGTCTCGCGGAATGAGGAAATGAATAAAGTGCGATTGACTTTTGCAGCCTCGCACCTCAATTTGCGGCCATCCAACTCTGAATTGTGACCCAATTTAATAGCTTGCTTGCAATCACGGTCGTTAGTGTATTGAACAAATGCGTATGGGCGATTCATGGGGTCTCGCAAGACCTTGACTGAAGCCAACTCGCCGTAGACTTCGAAGTGGCGAGACACCGAGCGGCAAAGCTCGTCATCGGAGGAGGTGGACCGAAGACTGGCAACAAAAACACATGATGAAGGCCTTCGCTTGTTCGCCTCAATAGAACGCTTAGGTTTAGCGTCCACTGCGTTCAACTTCAGCAGCGGCACTTTATCAATGGGAACCTCGTTCTCCTTGTTGTTATCAACTGCGCGAGCAGCGACTGAAATAGGCGAAATACTCTGGGAATTACTTGCCGACGACATTCTGGAGAGCTTGTGAAACTTTATATAAAAGAATATCTTTCGAAAGTAACTCTTGAGGCAATCACTAGTAAGGACAGCTTGTTTCAGAAATGCAACTTGTAGTTTGCAACAAATAAAGAAGTCTGAGGAAAGTGAAGATTTCGAGAAAGAAGAAAAGTGGTTGCAAAAATCGAATAGAAGGAAACAGTAGCGCTTATTTATATACATTAAGCATAATGGGCGGGTAATCAAAACCACGCGTTTACAATAAAAATAGTCGGATCACAAAGGCACAGTTTGGGTATAAAAGCGACATTAATTCAGGCATTGCACGGCTGTGCATGACCAGATGCGCGGTTGCAAGTCATTATTGCCGAAACTATAAATACTCAGCAGTTGACATGAGTTCATCCATTCTAGTTTCATTTCATGAGTTGGGACTTTTATTTAAACCATCGAAAAAAATAGCAAAAGTTCTAAAGTTGAAAATCCCAAATAATGAACATACGATCCGTCGCACGTGTTTGAACATTTCAGGTGGAGTCTAGACACGTATGGGTAGATATCCGCCCTGATATGCTTAGTACTCAAGAAATCCAAGAGGCAATAAATCAAATGGAATTGGTCTGTTTCTAACCTATACTCTTAGTAAAATCACGGGGAATTCCGAGGGCCATAAATCTAGGGAAAGCTAAACACACACAAAAACAATTTCAGGAAAAGCACACGAAATCGCCAGTTCTACCGAAGAGAAAATATATTTGAGGTTGTTAACCCATTCCTTAAAAATACACCTTGAGCAATAATCTGGCGCTTCTTCAAGCTAATCAAAATATGAAACGGTTGCTCTTTTCATAGTGAATCCAAAAGCGTTGGCTGCAAAAGCGTTTCCCCACACCTGCAACACTCACTTTCGCCAAGATGCACCTCTCGCAATTTCGGAGTGCATTTAGACAAGGCCGGGGAAACCGCGCGTGGTTGGGCATTTCCAGACGTTCCATGTTTATTAGCGCCACGAGCAACCGCTGACGGCAGACATTCATCTCCCGTCAAAGAAATTTCATAATTTATTCTTCCTGGATTATCTGGTTATGAGATTGGTTTTATTGGCCGGCCTGTAATTCAAGCTTTACGCGTGGAATTCAAAAACTACAAACATCTCCCAGGCTCGGACATTACTTACACACCTGATGCCGATAGTATTTTGGATTTGAATGGTCGTCGTCACCTTTTTTTTGAAAGAAGGCCCACGAAAAAAAGAACAACTGATGCTCTCTTTTCTTTTTTTTTTTTTACAAAAGTTTGCAAATATTTCAAGGTCTATGCTTGTTGAGCTGCGCACGTCTTCTTGAATGGGCGGAGCGTGGGGCTAAATATAAAGGCACCGTGGGTGTCTGAGTTGAGGGGGAACGAGAAACCGGGGAAAAAAAAAGAAATCAAAGCAGTCGTGGTTGTCTGCAAAAAGATGGCGAGCATAAACCTCGTGCGCACGAAGATAGACCCCACAAAAAAGAAGGAAAAGAACAAGAGAAACATGATGAACGTGTGCTGAAGCTTGGAACAGAAAAAAAGCGTATGCTTGACAAGCCAACGCCTCAAATTATCACGACAAGGTTGATCTCACCTAAGCCTCGGGCTTCGCCCGGCGGTCTGTATGCAGGCACCAGCGTGGATTTCTCCGCTTCTCCTCAAATGCTCATTGTGCGAAATCCATCAGGACTCTGGAGAAGTTTTTTTTTCCCTTCCCTTACCCCATATTTTTTTTTCCTCACACCTTGCTCCGGGGACTTTTCTGACATATTCAATACACCACTTTTTGTCAGCAAACACTCACCACCTCAAGTTACGTTACGCTGGCTTCTTGTTATAAACCAAAACACGGGAAAGCTTGATTTATTTTTATTTTCTTTTATTTTCTTGCAGTTTGCTTCGCTCGTTTCGACTTGTTGCCAAAACGGTTCAGAGCCCACACATCTCACCCCACTTTCCGTCCACTGTCACTGCGCAACTAGTTCAACTCAAAGATTTCACTCCGCCAAGTTTTGCGCTAAACAATACGAGGACACAAGGTTATTTTTTCTTTTTCTTGTTTTTTATATTATTTTTACGTTTGATTTGCAACCAAACTGCCACATATCCATGATGCTTTCAAACGCGGAACAAAGACGGAAAGATGTTTTCACCAGGCCGTACAAATGCCCCATGTGTGACAAGGCGTTCCATCGCTTAGAGCACCAAACTCGTCACATACGAACGCATACTGGCGAAAAACCGCACCAGTGTTCGTTTCCTGGGTGTAATAAAAAGTTTTCCAGGCTGGATGAGCTTACAAGGCATTCGCGGATACATACAAATCCAAATAGCAGGCGGAATAAGAACCTTTCAAAGGTTGGAGGCGACTCAGGTAGCATTGAAAGTGGTACACCGGGATCGCGTAAAACATCGCCAGTGATCGCCGCAACATCTCAGGGAAGCACGCCGAATCATAATAATATGTTCGAGTCGTCTTCACCCCCAGCTCAAATCCTGAGTATCGGATTGAAAGAGTCGGCGTCTTTTCATCAAAACAATGATGCAGACCTGCCTGCAACGCCAGAAACGTCCTCATTAACGGGTAGTTTAGCAAAGTCGATCGACAGTAAATTCTCGCCCATGCTGGATAGCGCTGAAGAGCTGGTGAAGGAGGAAGTGCTTCCGCGGTCAGGAACTCCAAGCTCAACAATGATGAACATTGACATTTTGGCGTCTGCCGCCACTGAGGAGCTCAAGCTGTTGGAAAAAACGTCATCAAACTCCAGCAATCACAAGCGTGAAATCAAGCCCTTTGCCATGGACACGCCTGCAAATTCCCAGTCTCTCCCGTCCCTCAAGGATTACTTCAGCCCGGCGGACGTTTCCCATTTTAGCGACTTTGCACTTCTGAGCTCTCTGAACAACTTGCAGTACTTGTCGAACATTGCTCTCAAATCCAGTAAGCCGAACGGGCAGAGTACAGCAAAGTCCCCGTTTAACACGCTCCTGTCGTTGCAAAAAATGACGCCACTTAAACCACAGGTGCACCATCCAGCACCTTCTCGGTCTCGTATTCTCGAAGACAGTGACATGGATTACATGCACCAGAAACTCAAGAGAAGCCGGCCAAACTCCCCTGCCAGCAATTTCACTCTTCCAAATTCGCCGGTGCTTGGTCTCTCGGGAGCAAACACTCCCATCATGTCCACAAGCAACTCGTCTACAAACTTGACGGGGTTTTTCAAGGGAATACCTCTGTCTTGCACTAATCAAACTGCATCTTTAGAGCGAGCTTCGCAACGAGTACCCGAGACATCTTCATTCACAACCAGCGATTCTCGTACATCGGACGAAAGCAGCGATCTGAAGGATTATTCATTTGGAGCGGATTCTGAGCCAAACCACGACCCAAACCATCTACCTCCTTTAAGGAGTTTGAGGCTCGACCTACCTCAGAACCTTACGATGCAAGCGGACTTTGAACGCTCATCAGCACACTCAAACAAGCTTCCAATCCCCGCCGGTTCCGTCAAGAGTGTCGACAAATGAGCTGCCCATAGTTTCCACCGCCATTTTCTTTTACCATTTTCTTTATTTCTCTTTCTTTCTCTTCAGTTCAGGGCGTGCGACTCGCCATTGTGGTTACTAATACTAGATTTACATATTGGGTGTTGATTAAAAATACGAACCGGTATCAATTTCTCATAAAAGATAGTGCATTTTCAGTAGTCTACAAGACACGTATGAAACCCATTCAAAAGCCACCCACGGCCCAGACCTCATTCTCATCTTCGAACCGGTCGCTTAACATCGTTTCGACATCACCCCCATCCTCAAGTCTCTCTCTTTCAACAGACGCCAACCGACTGGCAACTCTCTTGGTGTAGTCTCCAATCGATCTGGGCTGAATCACTGCACCAAAAACTGTGGTGATTGTACCCTTTGAGGCCTGCTCAAACCATTCCAAAAAGATCTTTTGCTCCACATCTTCAGCCAACCTGAAGACCGCCAAATACGCCTTTTCAGCCGCCAACCGGATCGGTATCACCGCATCTCTCAAGCAAGCGAAAACAGAAGGAGCCAATATGTTGAAGTTAGGCGCAACAAACGCTTCAAACTTGAAGCGGGCAACGGTTCTGATGGTCACTAGCGCCAATCTCCTGGTATCGTTGGAGCCGGACTCGGGCTTGATTGCAGATTTGCACAATTGCGTGGCCAAAGATTCCCTCAACTTTTCAGGAACATTGAAGGCGGATTCAGCGTCCTCGGCACCTTCCTGTTTTGGCGATCTCTTCTCGCCATGAAGCAACGCAAGCTTGCCAATAGCAACGGTGGCATTGTCACTTATATAGGGCGAGGGAGCGTTCGAACATTCCAAGACAAAGTGGACGATCTCGTCAAGCAACCCGGTGTTAAACACGTGCACGGGGGCATCTCTGAGGAACGAGTTGATGGACAAAATGGCAAACTTCAACGAGGCATCATCGCCACGCTTGCTCAAAATCTTGTTCTTGAGAATATTGGCCGCCTCCTGTGTCGACAAGATCTGGGAAAGCGACCCGAGCAAACGAGCATATGCAACAGCAGACTTGTCGTTGACGGAGCTAAGCTCATCCTCAACCAAAGCCATGATGGAGGTTTTCGACGCCTCGCTCATATTCTTCCCCCCCTTAAGAACAACCTGTAACATTGCCCGGAGCAACGAGTTCTTGATGCCCTGGTCGTCGGCGTTTTTGGCACCTGCTACCAACTCCGTCACAAGAGAATCAACACGTGGCTGGAACCCAATCAAAAGCCCCAAAGCTTCCACCGCGCCACTCCTCAACTTCTCGTTGGTGGGGTCGGACAAGGACCGCACAAACGTTCTTTGAAGCTGGGGAATAAACGGTCTCAAAAACTGGGGGATTCGCCGTAATAAGTTGGTCAATGCCGACAATATCGCCGACTTGATATCCGACGACACCTTTTCTCCAATGACACGGATCAACGGACCGGTGATGGGCGTGGCAAATGGACGCAAGTTGGCCGCAGGGGTTCGGTCAATAATCTCGGCTATCGACAACGCAGAAAGCTCTTTTTGCTCGCTGTTTCCATACATCAAGCCATGGGAGAAGATGGGTAGCACGCAGCTGGGCCCCTTGGGCAATGCAAGCCCCGGCAAGTCCTCGCCCCTGACCCCAGCAATAAGCAAGGCTTGGTGAGCCGGCTTGACAAGCTGCTCCAAGGCAGACTTATCCTGCACCTTCACCAAGGTGGACAAGGCATCAAAAACTCCTTTGACCACGCGCTCGTCCTTGTCTCCCAAGTAGAAGATGAGTTGGGAAACCATATCCTGGACGTAGATGGAGTAGTCTAGAGTGGTGTCCTCGAAAAACACCGCAAGCCGCTCGCAAATGGCCGCCCGTTTCGACGCGTCCTGGTGCTTCACCAACGACATCAACTGTTGCATCACTGGGTGCACACCCTCGTCGCTATCGATAGACAATAAGGTTTTGTCAAACGCCTCTTTGACCTCGACGATTTCCTCAGGGGTGCCGCTCTCAGTGGTATCAATAACCGCCTGAAGAAGGGTATTGATGATGGCCGCAAGTCTCGAGTATAATACAGGACCAGCCACCGACGCCAACGACGAAAGCGCCTTGGCCTTGAACGCATCGATTGGAGGCGCCAACAACGTGGGCATCAAGATGGGGAAGATCACCTCGGCCTTGGTCGACATGATGTCTTGCAACGCGAGCAACGCGTTCTCCGACTCGTCCAGGTCCAACATGTTCAACAAGTACGGCAAGATCTCATCAATCACCACCTTGCCCAACTGTTCCTGAAGCGCCTCGAACGCCTGGGCGGCCGCTCCACGTACCTGTGACGACGGGTCAAGCAAAGCATCACGAATGATCTTGATGAACGTCTCATGGAACGTGTTCACCGCGTCGGTGGATGCCGAACTGATCAACTCAGTGATGGCAATACAAATACCCTGTTTGGCATTGGTGTCGCTTGACACAAGCAACTCCTCGAGCGTGGGCAATAGTTGTGATAACGCATTGGCCCCGACTCGGCGCACAACGTCTCCCAAAGTGGCGGCAGCAATGGTTCGGTCGGTATCGTTGGACGACCCTAACCTAGTCACAAGCATTTGCGTCAAGCTAGGAATGATTTCCTTCACTGTCTTTGGCGTGTTGGACACCAAAGCCTTCCAGATATCGATGGCGGCTGATCTCACCACACTAGTAACATCGGAGCGGCAAACGTACAACGCCGCCAAGATGCGGTCGCGGCGCTCTTGGCCCAAGGCCCCCACAAGACTGCGGTTGACCTCGGCCTGGTCGTCGCCAATCTCGTTTTTGCCCGAGATCCCCGTCACCTGGAACAACAAGTCCCCTGTAAGCTCGACTGAAGAAAGACGGATGCGGTAGGCGGAGTCGGCCAAACCACGCTCCAATTCAGGCAACAACAAGTCTACTGCCTTGGATGCGTAGTTCTTCACAAGCAACCGCCCGGCCTTCAACGCAGTGGTGCGGATCTCCTCGTCCGTATCGGCCAACCCTTGCAAAATCGGAGGGATGATTCTGGCCAAGTAGGGGGCAAACTGCGACCCGAAACACACGGGCAAGTACAACAACAACGGCATGTACCCGGCACGCACGTGGGTATATGGCGACTGGGCACTGCTCAAAATCGTGGGCAACATCTCGTCCAACTTGACAAGGCCAAGCCCGCAAATCACTTCGGCTAGTGCCTGGGCTGACCCGAGTCTATCGCCAGCCTTTGCCGGGTCGTTCAACGTGTCCATAAGGCGAGGAATCAAATCAGGGAACCTCTCCTCACCAAGCTTCTCCACCAACGATCCCAAAGCACGGGCTCCCGTAGACCGAGTCTCAGGAACGGGGTCCACCATTGCCACCTCCAACTCAGCTACCAACGAGGGCAAATAGGGCAAAAGATCGTGGCTGTCTACCAAAATCGCCATGTTTCCCACAATCTGGCACGCTTTTTTCTTGGTAGACGCCGACCGTTCACGCATCCCTCGGTGAATCACGTGGATGATAAGGGCCAACGACGGGCCATCGATATAGTGGACAAACTGCGTTTTGATGAGCTTATCCAAGGCATCGTCGGTGTACTTTGTAGGGTCACCGATGGCCTTGATCAAGTCGGGCACAATGGTCTGGATCTCCGGGTTCCGGATCACCTCGCCGAACCGTTTAAGCGACTGGTCAGCGGCCTTGCGCACTTCCTTGTGTGAATCGTTCAAAATCCCCACGATTTCAGGCACAATTGTCGACAACGAAGCTGACAATTGCGTGGGGTCAAGGTATGCCATGGACCCAAGTAACTCCACCGCACCCTTTTTGGATCTCCATGCCGAGTCGTTCAAGTTTTCGATCGCCAACGGAATCAATTGCTTGACTCCATAACTTGTAGTAGATTTCATGATCAGACGAGACGCGTAGTCGGTTGCCTCTCGCACCTCGGCACTCACATCTCCCAAAAACTTCAACACAATGGGCAAAATCTCCACGACATAGGGCTCGAACATTGCCCCGAGAGATTGCGACAAACACTCAATCACAAACGACACGCCTTCTCTGACGGCGGCATTTTTCTTGTCGTCGGCGGCAGTAGTGAGGTTTCTCATCACATCGTTGTTGTAAAGAGATTTGATCCCCGCCCCCTTCACCAACCCGGCAATACCGTAGGCGGCACCTTTACGAACAGCCAAAGACTTGCCGTTCCAGAGCTTCTCAAAAAGCTCGTCAAAACGTTCTTGCAACGAGCTTTCAAACGACTTGACAAGAGGAGCAATACACTCAGAAACGGCGTACTGGACATCCTCCGACGGAGTGTCGAGGGTTTTTAACAAACGGTCGAAAATGATGCGCAACCGCTCGTCCGATTTGTCCATGTACCTGCCCAAGGACCCGTACAAAATGATCACCAGCTCCTTGATCCGGTCCTGCTTCTTTGAGCCCTTATCTGGTTGACCAAGACACTCTTCAAAAATGGGAATCAAGATCTCCACATAATCAGCGCCGCATTCCTTGATCACCTCAGTGCCGGCCTCCAAAAGCTCTTGCGCCACCAACGGCTCCTTATCACCCAAACTCTCTTCTGAGACCAAAAACTTGAAAATCTTCTCCACGGCTTCATTCGACTTACAAAGGGGACTCAAAAGCTTGAGCGTGGTAGCGATTGTCGACCGTGGCTCCCACAAATCCTTCTGCAAGGCATTCTTATTAATGACAAGACCAAACTGGTCCTTTTCAGGCAGAGGAGGAACCTCCTTCTCACGATAAAGCGCAAGCAATGTATCCAAAGCACGTGGGTAAGCGTTTAAATCCGATTCACTCATGATTTTGACCGCAGACGCTATCGATTTGGCCACTGTGAGACGCAACCCACTGTCTTGATTGTCAATAGACTTCAAAAGTCTGTCGAGAACATCCGGAACCAAGGAAAAGTTGCTGTCATCCCAAATTGTTCTTGCCAACTCAGCGGCATTCTCGTCATTGTCATGCATCGAGATCCAGATCTCGTCGGAATAAGAAAGATCCTCCGATAAGTCGAATTCTGCGTCTATTCCTTGAAGAATGGCGGTTTTAACAAACACATCGGGGGAAATGAGGTTTTTGAGCAACACGTCCAAGTCTTGGCCGGTGAAATTGACTGAAATCTGCTGGCAGAGCGTGGAGAAGCATTCCTTTGCCATTTTGGCCTTTGTTGGAATCTTCATCAACGCAAGAACCGCCTTCAAAATGGGCTCACGGGGCACTTGCTCATGCTGGAGCATATCCTGGGCGGAGAGAATACTGAGAGCCATGGAAAGATTCTCTTCCTCCGGGTCCTCATCAGAAAACTCCGAGGTGACCGCTTGTTTTTTCGAGTTTTTTATGGAAACTGCAATCCCCACATTCAATACCTCAATCATCAATGGTGCAATGTAGATGTATCCGTGAACGTGGAACCAATCGTCAATGGTGATTTTGATTCTGAAGAGCACTGTACTCAACGCATGGAGCAAGGGCAACTGGGTAAAGTTTTCTGGGATCCCCCGCACTTTTAAGAGCCTCAAGGTCACTGCACCTGTCGTTTCAGCCAACGGGTGCAACCGGTCACGGCACAACTGCGAGGCTTTGATGTATGTTTCGGCGGCAAACTCGCCAAAAAGCTCAAACGAATATTTGTGCTGTAAGAGCGTCAAAAGCTCAAACACGCTGACACTATACCAGTCAAAGCCACCTGCAGAAATCGCTCCTGAGCCTTGGCAGAGCTCACGAATAATGTAGAAGGCTCGATAGTAGCGCTTAACCACAGCTTTGACATTTGCTCTAATCGTCGATTCCTTGGCTATTTGAGCATTCACCTGGGCCTGCTCGTCACGTGTAAGTTTCTTCTGCATGGGCTTTTTCGACGAGATCTCTTTCTGCAAGCTTTCTTCCCATTTTCTTGTTTCGTAGTCCTTCGAGTTTTTGTCCTCCGCCTTCTTGGGTTTGTTTTGCGCAAGAACATCAACAACAACTTCACCTTCAGCGGCGCGCCAGATCGCCACCGTTGTTTCGTCCACTTCAGCAATGTTTTCCACGCTCAAGTCGGCCTTCAAAGCCTTGGCGATTTCTGGCTGAACGACCCGGGCATCGATAAACCCGATAGTGTTGATTGTCTTAAGAGCCGCTTGGTAAAGGGCGCCATTTGTTTTGGCACTTTCCAATGTGGCGAGCGCGGACTCAATCATCAGCTTGAAATGAGTTCTGACCATCTCCCCTGGGTCGATTGAAGCACGCAACGCCAACCCAATCCAGCTCTCTTTGATGGGGACAAGAGGGTGATGGGCGGCAACTGCTAATTTCACCAAATTCTCCGTCGCTAGCGTTTTATCCTGCATTTGCAGAAGGCTGCTGAAAACAGGCGTCAAGAACTTCAACTCGTGTGTGAAATCGATTTCCAGCGACTCCTGTTCGTGCAACGAAAGAACCGAGTAAACGGCGGAAATGAGGCCAGAAGATGCACGTGACGCGTCCGTTTCCAAAAGCCGTGTAATGTTTTTGACCGTGTTTGTTCTGGTTGTGTGTGCCACTGCTGACGAAATGGCAAAATGCAAGAAAGCAAAGGGAAATTCACCCGAGCTTCCACTATACTTGAAAGCGGCAACGAGTGCCTTCGAGCACCATTCTTGCTCGGGTCCGGACAACTTAACAATGACCTGCGGACTGGTCAAGATGGAAAACTTATCTTTTCTTAACTCCAAAGATTCCTGGAAGAGTTTCGTTGTTTCAGCATCAGGAGAACCCACCACGTCCGCCAAGGCAATACACACGTACGCCGGCACAATTCCTTTATTGGTGACGGTCAAAAGAGGCAGTTTGTTAGCTTCCGCCAACGACTTCACCAACGAGGGAAAAACGGTGCGAAGTGCGTCCATGACTTTCGGCTTCTCGCTAAGCTCCCTTTGCGATAAAATCAGATGTCCGAAAGAAGCAGCCCAGATACTTCTCAGTGGAGGCTTCAGGTGCTCCAAGCCAGCCTTAAACTGGGCCACTGCTTTCCCATCATCCGTCAGTTTCCAGCCGTTTGAAAGCGCCACCAACAACTCGGCGGAGACCACCAGCACAAGCCCCTGAAGAACGCTTTCATTCAGCTCCTTGGCTGCAAGCGGAAGCAAAACAGAAAGAAGCTTGTCCGTCACGGGTTCCGAGCCACGGCGGGTAACTGCAAACGTGGCCGCAAGCAAGATTTTGCTGTCTGTGCTGGAGGTTCCTTTGAACGTCTTTGCAATTTCGTCGATCACTTTGCACACATCGGCGTCCAGAATAGACGGCAAGACATTGGCGAAAATAAGACGGATGGTCTCATAGGCCAGCTGCCTCACATTGTCCTTGCTTGACTTGAGCCCGTTAAGCACTTGCACCAAAAGCTTTGACGAAGCGAAATGGGCCGACAAGTCAATGCTGTTCTTTGCGTGAAAGAGCGGTTGCGTGAGGTGGCAAAAACCAACTTCCGACGACCGCATGATTGCCTTGTCCAAGCTCGGGAGAACGGAAGACACAAACATCTCGTTTGTCACAAAATTACCCATGAAATGTTGCACAAACATGGCGATTGCGTGTGGTGTCGGAGGCACTTTAGCCATGAGCACATGGTTGCTAAAGAACAGCACGGCTTTTTCCGTAAGCGGTGAGTTTTTCACGTGGTCAAACAACGACGGCTCCGTTGGGAGCATCTCGTGAACTGCGTCCGCAACAATCCCGAGGTACAAAGCCGAAGCCGATACGGCGGTTGTAGCCGAGGTTGTTTTGGCCACTATTTCATCAAGAAACGCGATTTTCGACGTCTGGGAAAGCTCGCCAAGGACTTCCACCAAGGCGTGTTTTGTTTGGGAAATACTCGAGAGTAAAATCCGTTTCTGGTGCAGGCCATGGTGGGCAGAGCCCGCTTTGTGGCTAGAGGAATTTGTTGCCGCGTAGAGGAACGAGATCTGTACTTCTAAAAGCAGGCCAAGCGAAGGGTCCGAGGGTAAATTATCTTTGGTTTCGTTGTTTCTGCCTTTGTCGGGCTCAGACAGGCCCCTGGCGGCTAAAGCTACCATGATCTGGTTGGTCCACGCCAACAATGTAAGCACATCAGTAACAGCCATATTGGCACATTGAGAAGCTGCTTCATTGAGCTGTTTGATAAACAATTTCACGTAAACGACGTCGAAATTGATATAGTCAAGCACGACACCCTGAGCCGCGGCACGCGACTGGGCGTCCTGGTAGTAATTGTATGTTTTGAACACGGTAACAGCCAAATTTTGAAAGGCAGATTTGTCTTCTGGAGACACTGATGCTGTAGTAGTAGTAGTTAACATTGCCGAGATCTTCCTGAGCACTGGCAAGCGTATGCTATTGCGAGAGTCAAAAAGCAATTGCACCCCATTTTCCTTGATTTCTTCCCATGCAAAATCCGACTCCACCATGATTTCGATCGGGTTGAGTCTGTGAAAAGATTGGGAAGAATCAGAATAAATCTCACAATGTTAGCAGTCATGAAAATTTGTGCCAGTCACGTGCGCTATGATTGGTCACGTGTATAGGTCGTCAAGAACAAGCCAAAAGATGCCTGAACACCGGGCGTTTTCATCACATTTTTAAGAAAATGAATTTTCTCCCGGTGCAAGAAGGTACCTGATTATAACTTCACCGGTATTGACCCCCTAACTCTTTGATACTCACCCCAATTATAGACTTCCCCGTCGTGCTCAGTTACCCGGCGCACGGTATAAGACAGGCGCGCGATCTCGAAATTGCAACCTCCTCTTTTTTCTTCTTCATCAACTATAACAGTCAATGAGGAAAGGCTATAGTTCAGTCATCCGTTGCAGCAAGGCCTTGGCCGACTCACTCTGTGGGCGCTGTGGAGAACATCACGGCCGTTATCACCACTCTTATAGTGATGTATATACTGTCTGAGGCTGTTGTTGATACGTGACCAAAGTAGGTGTTTGCTGCGGCGTCGAGTGATTAACGATCTTACATTGTCCTGACACATTATCCTTTTTCTTTCTTTTCATTCTTTTACCTTGTGGCGTTTAATCTCCCGATTGTCACATTCTTCATTTGATTCGTTTCTACCATATTTCCCGGAGACTCGCTCGTTTCATTTACTGTAGTTTCAAAAGCGCTGTTTACATAAGAGGTCCTTTTGCCAGAATCATACCTCATTGCAGGATTCAAACCGCTATTGCATCAATCCCGGGAAAAGGCTACACAGTTCATGATAAAAGATCTTTCTTGTCTTTAGATGTACGGGTGCACTTTCCCTTAATGCAATAGCCTCATTCGTCTGCATCATCTCACTTCTCCGTTTACTTCCACCATCATGTTAGTCGAGGAGGTGCCCAAAAGGGGCCCAACAAACTCGTCCACCATCTACTTCTCGTCGCTGGTGAATCTACAGGCACGTGCGTCGGCCAAATCTGCCGAATCAGGCTCGCAAGATGACGCCAATAATCGTAATTCAAAAAGCAGGCCGAAGGTCAATTATAACCTCACCGAGTTGCTCAATGCACAAACTCAGGCCAAATATAACAATGGTTCTGTGGGCAGTGGTGGGGTTTACAAGTCCTCGCACCAGATGCAGCTCGAAAAGCTTATTCTGAAGCGATTGGTTGAGCTTGGAAAAGAGACTCCAAACACCAGCTTTGAGCTCCCGAAAACATTTGCTTACACCAGCATCCACAAGCATATGAGTGCAGCTGATAAAAAAAAGATTCGTTTGGGAAACACGCCGTCGACGAAGAAGATCTTGGCGGCCCGCCGGAACCTAAATTCGTACTTTGAGGAGGAGAAAAACCTCATTTCCATCAACACCATCTTGAGTGTCAACTACTCGTTTGCCGAGCAGCGCAACGACGTTTCTGGGGACGCTAAACGCGCCAAACACTCGCTAGATACGTTTAAACCCAAGCTAAAGCTATGTTGTGTGTGTGGATCTCAATCCAACTACTCCCGATGCGGCAACTGTGGCTTATATCTGTGCAGCGTGCGGTGTCTTCGGCTCCACCACGAGCTGAGATGCACGTGATGAAACGGTGAAGGTTTTGGTACATTGGTGGTGGCATTTGCCGGTCTTTATGGTGGTTTCTGTTTTACTGATTTGGTATTCTAGACCGAATCGGTATTTGTTAAGAATGGAGAGCCATCATCAACATGGCTCTTACGTCATTGGAATCACTGTCTAACCTAGAAGATTTCAGAATCTAATCATGTTTGTTTATCTTGCTCTCAAGGGCACGAGAAATGACCGTGGGCTACAATCAGTTACTGACTGCTACACAGTTCCCCTTATGTCATCGTCAGTGTCATTAATTGAAGTATTAAAAGTTGAATAAATAAAGGAGCGGCTGCGCTAGTCTCCGTGCTTAAAACAACACCGGTTTCCATATCTACAGGAACCATTGCGGGTCCAGTTGGCACAAGGTTTTGACCGCCAGTTCGATGGGCGAGCCACTGTTTTCAAGTCCGACTCTCCGTGTGCAAACTGGCATTTGCTGCCGTACGGACAACTCTTCCGCTTCATGAAAGATGCACAAAGCTCGGTCTTATAAAGCGATGCGTTGATGTTTCGCGCTGAAGCCTTTTGTGAGGTTTGTGAAGAGGCTGAATGACTTGAAGAGCAAGAGGACGAAGATGACGCTGACCCGTGTCTAGATGACCGGTGGTTTATTTGCGGCGGAGTCTCGGGCTTGCATCTCAAAGCCTCTTGCGAGGGTTTCTCCGGTTTTTCTGTAGCTTTAAGTGGGGTTGTGTCAGCCAGTGGGGCCTTATGATCGCCCACGACCGGGAACAATAGACTATTGGGTAAGAGCGATTGTGCGTACTCCATGGACTCTTGTCGAAGCAAAAGCGAGCTGTGGAAAGAGTCTGGAATGGAGTTCGTTCTTAACAGACGTTCTCCAATAAACCCGGGAGACACCCCGGAGTGGCTCGAATATGGCATGGGCGAATATGAGCTGTGAAGGTTCAGGTGTGGATTTTGCAACGAGTAGTTAAGCATCTGGGGCGATTCTAGCCACAATTCAGGCAACAACTCGTCCTGCGAGTCGAGTGAAGAAGACGATTTTGCCGATGGCGAAGATAATGTCGAGGCGTAAACCGAAACTGGGCCTCCTTGGTGTTGGCTGAATTTGGCCTCTCTTTGAAATCCATAGTGTGGCGCGGCGTATAACGTTTCCATGATAGCAGTTGCTGAGTGAGCGAAAGAATGAGAAGTATAGAAAGAGAAAGTAATTAGAAAGTATAAATCGAAAACAACTAGATCAATCTTGGGGGGTTTTTTTTTTTCTTTTTTTTTTTTTGTTCGTTCTTTTGTCGATCAGACAATCTTTCTAGGCCGTCAGTGATGGGCCGCAGTAGGATAATCTTAAAAAAGGCAGCGATCTAAATTAATCTCAGCAATGAGATCAGAGAATAGTGAACAGATAGCCAGCCCCACAGAGTCAATTGGGTTTGTGGTGTTTGTCAAAAACACAATGTGTCAAACGATAAATTTCCGGAGGGCTTTTCCTCTTTGGAAATGTTTGCCGTTTAAATTGTGGAAAATCTCCGGGAACCCCGGTCTCCGAGACGGCCCAATATAACTATTTATGCGTGCGCGCCAAGTGAGGAGTATGTTGCACGACATGACGAGGGAGGAGAATGGCGGTACCCAAAACTTGGGCGTTCTGCAGACAACCGGGTTGGTGGCGCTGGTTTCGGCGAGGGGTTTCACTGCACACAACCACGACGCTGAGAAAACAATTCCACGGTAAGGCAAAGCGAGTGAGCAAGAAAAAAAAGACACTGGCGTCTCAACGTTCGGCCAGGGTGGGTTAAGCGAGTGAGACGCCGGAATTCATCAACTGGAATTGCTCAGAGGCCTTCGGGTAATGACTCTCATCTAGGAGTAGAACCAACGGATTATTCTTATTTTTGTGGTTGCCTTGCGGTTGCGATTTGCACTCAGCCTACTATGTTGCAATTCCAATTCTTCTTTATTTACTTTTGTTCTTTTACCTGCCTTTTTTGTTTTTTCTTTGTTCTCGTGTTGACTTGCATTCGTGTTTTCAAATTGTGTGGCACGCCAAAATGTCAGGTGAGGGACGAGTGAAGGAAAATGCGAGTCGGAGCATAGTGAGCAAAATGGCGCCATTGGCCCCAGGCTAGGCTCTAGCCAGGTTATTTCGGTTCAATTCCGAGGGCGGGAATCTCGAGCCCCCTCTATGTGCAGGACAAGCCGTAGTCCATTAGGATAATTCGTTTCCAACGGTGAGGTGTTTTTGAAAGGTATCCCAAAGGGCTTTCTTTGAATTCGTTAACAGAACATGTTTTACTTTATCCAAATGACTTTTTCTTTATTCATTTTTGTCTTTTCTTTCTTCATGGGTGCCTAGTCCTAGGGGCCTCGCAGGCTTTTGGCTTGCTGGCTCGTTTGCGCATTCCGTGGTTGGTGCGCGCGCATTTTCTTAGTTATTCTTGGTCGATCCGGTTGCTCTTCGGTACTCGGTAGGGCTTAACAACATGCTCTTAAACAGCCATTGAAGTCACAGGAGGTCAGACACATCTAACCACACTCTTCTCCAGGCCTGTACAATGGTGGAGAAGCATCGCAACCGTGGCTAAGCTTGTTTCTCTGACCGGTCATTACAGATGGGATTTGAATATTTTTTTCAGGGATCTTTTCTCGGAAACCCACCATTATTTTTCATGAACTTCGACACATGGTTTCTTTCAGTAGTAGTTTGAAAATCTAAACACCGAACAATCCCACTGCAAATCCCTGCAAGAAGTGAGATGAAAATGCCATCATCACAGGGCCTCAAACCACCTCCTCGTTCCCCGCGTGAAATGTGTGAGAATGTTGCTTGTTTGAGCTAAGTCCTCGTTGCACGCAGGTGAAAACAGGTGATGCAGACTCAGACTCAGGCATGTATTCACAACTCACCGATAAAGTGGCATGCTGCCGGGTTTCTCCCCACCTAGCAATGTAACCACTGCAATGATAGCATTTCTACATAAGCTAGCAAAAGAGAATGAAGCCCTGTGGGCATTTCATCCCGTCACGCGCATCTAGGCCTTCTTGTAAATATGAGCCGATCCGGCCTGGTGAGTGGGAAACACCAATGTCTCGGCAATGACAGTGTTAGGTCTTCTTGAAACGCCGAACACAATCACCTCGGCAATGTCTTCTGCCACGAGAGGCTCGGTCCCTTCGTAAACCTTGGCGGCGGCCTCTTTATCTCCACGGAAACGGACCATGCTAAACTCAGTTTCCACTGCACCTGGGTCAACCTCCAACACTCTGATGTTGGTGTTGATCAATTCTTTTCTCAAAGCATGAGTGAAGAAGTTGACTGCTGCCTTCGTGGCACAGTAGACACTTCCGCCAGGATAAGACTCTCTTCCAGCGATTGATCCAATGTTGACGATATCCCCGGAGTTCTTCTTCTTGAAGATGGGCAACACTGCCTGGGTCATGTTGATCAAACCAACGACATTCGTTTGCATCATACCCGCCACATCCTCAGTAGCAATCTCGCCCACGGCCTCTTTGCCCAAAGCTTTACCGGCATTATTGATCAAAACATCGATGTTGGAAAACTCAGCTGGCAAATCATTGATGAAAGGCTTGATTGATTCCGTGTCGCTGACATCCAACTTCGCAGTATGTATCTTGATTGGCCCATAAGTTTTTGTCAACTCAGAAGCCAATTCGGATAGCCGGTCTTCTCTTCTCGCAGCCAAAATCAACAGTATGTGACCTTTAGCCGCAGATGCAAATTCGTGAGCCGTGGCTGCCCCGATCCCAGACGAGGCTCCTGTGATCAAGACGATCTTATTAGCCAAGCGTTCAGCTACTTTTCCACCGAATGACATTTTAGAAGCAAGCTTAATTTAAATGACAAATACCCGGATGATGATTCCCAAGTTAGGTCGAAACTTCCAGGTTAGGGGCAAATCTTCGTCCACCGTTATCACAGGCGGTTCGATTGGGTTGCCGCGGAGGCATTCATGTAGGAAATGTGTCTTGAACAACGCTCATAACGCATTGTAGAACCGTAACGCACTGCAAAACCAAACCCCACTCTGAAACACGACCAACGACAATAGTGGATGAAGGTCGGAATAAGGTTGAATTCAAAGTTCATCTTCCGAGCTTTTGAGTGATTTAATGAACAGTAGGTCAAAAGTAGGTGTCTCCGCCAGGTGCCAGGAACTCTAGCACGATGTAACACATTGTGAAGGAATCACACAAAGCTAGATCAAACAAAACAGGCACGATGCAGTTAAAACAGCTATTAACTTTCACATATTACTTCAAACCTCGCAACAAGTGGTACTACTGGTACCTATCTGTTGATTATTAGCGATATTCAAGATACTTTACTTCCTCTAACTTTCCAGGTTAGCGAGCTACTCAAGCCGCAATTCTTAAATGGGAATCAAAGACCTTTAAAGCCTTCGAACAAAAAATACACAAGCGTGCCGCCCGTTTTCAATTTGCTTTTTTTATGTGAAGTCGATCAGAAATATATGTACATGTTAAGAGCAACAGCGGAGAAAGGGCGCCTTTAATACCTTTTCTCGTGTTGTGCGGGGTACTGTTTTAAGAAAGAGGTGGTCATTCTTTTTTCCTTACATGCAAAAATATAAAAGGCGAATGTTTTCTCTCTTAGTTGACGACCTTTTCCCTGATTTATTGCTTTTGTGCTCGTGCTTTTGCAGCCATATCTGCTGCAGCTTGGCGTGCGAAGCCCGACTCTGACACGTGACTCTTTGAAGGTCACTGCGCGTCTGGCCTTGTTTGTTGTGTGTGCGCGTTAGGGCTGCAGGTCTAACATGATTCAAGTGCCACATCTCTTCTTCTTAAGACTGATTGAACGAGAACTCGCCGCCTACTATGGCGATCCTCAATAATCTAAAAGAAGTCAGAACATGGATGGATTCTGCATCGCCTCATGTTGTACCGCAGTGGCAGGTGGAATTGCTCATGAAGAAGGTGCCGGCACCTCCTGTTATTGGTGCTCTTCCCGCATTGATGCGAGCGCCATCGAAGCCGGGATCAAATGCAAATGGTACCGCCCTCCCGCCAGCAAGTCGACTGACTCTGCTTAATAATTTGGCAAGTAGCACTACTTCGCTACCTAGCAGCAGGCTACCGACAAGAAATCTGCCAAGTACTAGTCTGACGCGTTTCACAAAGCCGCTCGCCACCAAAATTAATGCTGAGCCACAAGTCACTCCGTTACGTGCTTCAGAAAGCGCCAAGGCCAGGCCCAACGGTACGATCGACAAGTTTTTTGAGTTGGCTAAAACGCAGAAATCTTTTGTTTCGCCACAGATGGCCCCAAAGGCTCACAACGCTCTTCCTCCTACGGAAACTCTTTCTGACTGGCTGGATGACGACCTACCGTTCGATGATATGATCGATTTATCGATTTTAAGCAAAGGCCAGGAAAAGCGTCAAGCATCCGTTCCTACTCCAGAACTACCGTCTGCAAAAAGGCAGCGTATCATAACCTCGACTCAAGAGGTCCCACCTTTGGCTGTTTCAAAACGTTCACTTTCGCCCCCAGCCATCACATCAACTAGGGGAACACGTCCTTTCACGACAGATACATCATCCCCTGTTATTCAAAAACCAGCGAAGAATATCTCATATCCTCTGTCATCGTCCAAAGACACAGATGTGCAGGCACTTCAAGCTTACATTCTTGCCTGTGAAGACAAAATCAACTTGCTTAGCAAATGCAATGCCGTGAGTGACTCCACTTCACTCTCTCTAGATGCGAAAAAACTATGGCATCATCAAAAGTTTCTTCCGAAGATGAAAGCAATCGATGAGAAGGTTTCCAAACTACGTGATGGCTTCACCTTTTTGGAACCGCCCCCCACAGACTTGTCCAATATAGCATCGGATATGTCCGCCTCGAAATCTCTGTCTCTTCAAATTGTGTCCTCTCCCGTTCAGGAAAATACACCGCATATCCCACTCCTATTGGAGGATTTGAACAAGAAGGTTTCTAAGGATCAAAATGATGACTTTGTCACTCCGGGGACAACTCAGGCTTCCACTCTTGACCCAATTACAGATACCTTCGAGGCAAATATAAGCGAGGCTCGACGTGTAATTCTTGAAAGACGAGAAAATCCAACTGCACCCAAAGCTTCATATAATATCATCGATGATGAGGTTTCTGAGGACAATTTTGGCGGAGAGTTCATGGACGGGCTACAAAGCTCCCAGGTGGAGGATGATGATACGGATCTAAGTGGGTTTGTGGCCAGGGATGTCGATGACGATGCTGAGTCTGTCGATGGAACTTTCATGTGTACACAAGCAACCCAAATGAGGAATCGTGTCGTTGAAACTGATGAGGACGAACATTCTGTGACTCTGGAACATGAAAATGAAACTCTTGATGACGAACTAGAAGGAATTAGATTGTCACAAGATACCGCAGCTCGTTTGGGTGTGACATATGAGTCCAATAAGAATGTTGAAGTTGTGGACCTTGATGATGAAGAGAACCCAGATGACGACACTCCTAACTTTTCCACCCAACTTAAAGAGGCACACGATGAAGAAGCAGAAGTCATAGACTGCGACCTAGATGACTATGACTTTGATGATATTCAGCCAAAGATTGAGCCTCCCACCGTTGATCAGGATGCTTTTAGTGATCACCAACTAAGTGATGACGACGATGATATATTGCAGCTTGCTAGTGCTGTAGGCTTCCCCGAGAAAAAATCAGATGTCAACAAGGCTCTTCTAGCTGGGTCTGAGCCATTCATCGATGAAGTCAATGCTGTTCTCAGGAATGTTTTCAAGTTGCCGAGCTTTCGTTCAAACCAATTGGAAGCGGTCGTCTCCACTCTTTTAGGAAAGGATGTGTTTGTGTTGATTCCGACCGGAGGAGGTAAATCTTTGTGTTACCAACTCCCAGCCCTCGTTAAAAAGGGCCGTACCAGAGGTACCACGGTTGTTATTTCCCCATTGATTTCATTGATGCAAGATCAGATCCATCACCTCAAGAAAAAGAATATCAGAGCAGAAATGATCAGCTCAAGAGGAAGCGTGCAAGAGAAGAGTGACGTTTTACGATCTTTCGCGGCAGGAAATCTAGACTTGGTGTATCTCTCACCTGAGATGGTGAACAAGGCACCATCAATACGCAGAATTTTGACCAAATTGTACAACAGCAAATTGTTTGCGAGGGTTGTTGTCGATGAAGCACATTGTGTTAGTTCATGGGGACATGACTTTAGACCGGATTATCAAGGGATGAGCATGTTCAAACAAGAATATCCAAATGTGCCGATAATGGCGCTCACAGCTACAGCAAACGAGAAAGTGCGCCTCGATATCGTTCACAATTTGCGGATGTCCAATCCGGTGCTTCTCAAGCAAAGTTTTAATCGGACAAACCTCTTCTACAAGGTTATGAAGAAGCCCACTAACGTTTTTGAGTGGTTACGTGATTATATTGTACAATCACAACGTGGGAAAACCGGTATAATCTATTGTCATTCAAAGCAATCATGTGAAAATACTTCGGAGAAGCTTGAACTGTACGGAATACGATGCAAATTCTATCATGCTGGGATGGATGCAGACGAGAGGCTTAAAGTTCAAACAGAGTGGCAGGAAAACCGAATTCAAGTGATTTGTGCAACCATCGCCTTTGGAATGGGAATTGATAAACCAGATGTCCGATTTGTGATACATATTTACATTCCACGCACACTCGAAGGCTATTACCAGGAAACAGGTCGTGCTGGAAGAGATGGAAAGGATAGTGAGTGTATTATGTTCTACGCCTATAAAGATGCTCGTACTCTCAAAGGGCTTATCGAAAAGGACCGGGAATTGGAGTACACGACAAAGGAAATGCACTTGGCAAAACTTCGACAAGTGGTTCAATACTGTGAGAACGGAACTGACTGTCGCAGAAGACAGGTTCTTCATTACTTCAATGAGAATTTTGATTCCAAGGAATGCCAGAAAAAGTGTGATAATTGTTGCAGCGATATAGCGTCAGTGCGTCGTGACGTCACTGATCATTGCGCAAAGATAGTTAAACTAGTCAGCGATATCCACAAAGATAAAGTGACTGTCATCCATTGCCAAGATGTTTATTGGGGTTCGAAAAACCAGAAAATCACATCGCTTGGCCATTCAAATAGCCCATATCACGGTGCTGGACGTGAACTTGACAAGGGCGATATGGAAAGAATCTTTTTTTACTTACAATGTGAAAATGCATTGATGGAGTATCAGATTGTGAAAGGAGGCTATGCCACCTCTTACGTCAAATTAGGACCCAAGGCAAACTCGTTTATGAAGGGAAAGACCAAAGTCGAGCTTTTTTTCCCTCAACAGAAAAAGGCTACTTCTTCTTCTTCTTCTTCTTCTTCAAATGCACCTAAGCTCGTCGCTTCTGGTAATGGGAAAGGGTTGGCCAACTACCGATACCAGGAATCGTTCGTGAGTGCAAGAGAAATCCGAAACCAGGAAGATGCCGAAAAGGAGAATTTATACACCCGTGCGGAAAAGGCAAAGTCTAGTCGGATAGTCCTACCCGAAGAGACATTCAATGGAGCCGTCAATGACTCAAACAAAGAGCTTATTGAGAAGGCGTACATGGAGTTAAGAAATGAACGCACCATGAAACTGCACGAGCTTGGGTATGCGAGGCCATCGGCGCTAGTAAGTGACGTGATTTTGAAAGAAATGGCAATCAAGTTACCCACTAATGCCAAAGACTACGCGAAATTGAAATGTGTGACAAAAGATCAAACTGACGCTTTTGCGCACTTCAAGAAAGTTTTGACTTCGCTCTCAAGGGAGAGAAAAAAGGCAATGGGTCAGAATGGAGCCACCACTCACGATGTGGTGGTTGCCAGCAGTTCTGTTGGAAGTTCTTCTCCTTACTTCCAGCAAACGAAGACTACCAATAAAGCTACAACGAGTCAGAGAAGTAAGGGGCAAATTAAAGGACAAAATAAAGGGCTGAAAATCTCAACGAGCACTGGGCCCAAACACATCCGACAGATGCCAATTTGAAACATCGGTTCTCGGGAAGAGGAGAGGGAAGTGGAATATTTATACAAGAACAGTAGATTAGGAATCCAAGAACTATCGCTAAAAGCTCATTAATGACGGGGCAAACTCGAAATGCTTCTTTGGGATGTTTGCAACAAGTCAAGTCAACTTATTCGTGTTGGTGCTTTTTCGGATTAATATCCAAGAACAGTAGTGGTGCAACATTCATGTTCGTTATTGTTGTCGTTTTCGTTACGTGCCAGGGGATAGTAAGCATTATAAAGAACGTTATCTTTTGCGTTCTGCGAGACTCTTCTGATTCACTTTCTGGACCTTTCGAGTGGACAACTTATTCTGACGATAAGCAGTCGAAATATCGTCGTTTCGAAAATATTACGGAGAAAGGCGCATCAATTTCTTCAACTCTTAGAAGACAAATTCGAGAAAGGTGGCGAAAAAAAGAAAAAAAAAACCAAATCTTACGGCATTTCCTGGCTTTATTGTTACCTTGATCGATGCTAAATCTAAGATGAAAATCATGCTTTAACTTCGAAGTGTCAGCGACTATGCTGTGCGTTGACTTCCTCTAATATGGATGGCGTTGTGGTTTCCAACCAAACTACTTTACTCAAAACCTCGAAGAATATTCCGCCAAGCACTTGAAAAAGCGATATTCCGCCACGAAACTCTTTTACAATAGCACATTCAGCCTTACCAGATCTCGGCAAAGATTACGAAAGTTACAATTACAATTACAGTCACAATTACAAGAAAGAAAGACACATGTAATGCTTCGAATACTAAGCAAAATCAACGATGAACACGCCCATGGAACATGTGCAGTCCATAACGGAAAAACGGGCTGGAGCGGCCATTGACAGCAGCACCATTTGCAATGGGCGGTCACGTGACCTGCAGCCTGCCCCACACTCGGATCAACTTCAAGCGTCTCGTTTGTCCGGCCGTGAGTGCGCTGGAAACACTCCGAAAAAAAAATCAATCATATCTCTGGGTATCGCTCTCCCAACATACAATTTTCTCCAAGCCCAACCATGTCTCATCGCTTTGCCCGCAGACTTTTGAAAGAGCATCAAGCGTTTGGTGTGGCCAGTCTTCCCGGGGTCGAGTTGTTACCCGGAAGTGATATGACAAAGTACCTCGTTGCAATGAGTGTCGATACCGAGCTTTATACGGGCCAACGTTTCTTGCTTCTGATATCGATTGGAAGCGAGTACCCTGTAGAACCGCCCCTGGTGAAATTTGTCCAACAGGAGAATCACGTGATTCCGTTGCACCCACATATATATTCCAACGGGCATATTTGCCTCAACGTTTTGGGAAAAGATTGGACGCCTGCTTGTGGCGTTGAAACGATCGTTTTGAGCATCCAGAGCATGCTTAGTACCAACGACCAGCTTCAGAGACCTCCAGATGACGACCGGTATATTCGTCTGGCACCAAAAGACCCGAAAAACGGGAGGTTTGTTTATCACGATGATACTGTTTAAACGGGGTACGACTTAAGCATGGTTGGGGAGTTTTATGTGGAGACGGACTAATAAAGCAGGATTATTTATTCTTTTTGCAGCGTTCGGTTGTTCGGTTGGTTACTGATGATATTCTCGTCAACCTGGGGAGTGTTACGGTGTAAATCTGTCTCTACTGAGCTCGACTAGGCTCGACTGGTCCCGACCTGGTGAAACACTACTACAGTTCCAAGACATAAAGAGAAGAAAAAGAGAAGAAGAAATGGCATCCAAGCAGACGGGAAATTGCAAGGAAGTGAAAACAACAATGCAAAGATAGTGGCCAAACAAGAAAAAAAGAAAAAAAAAAGAAAAAGAAAAAGAAAAAGAAAAAGAAAAAGAAAAAAAAAAATACTTGACGATGCGCTTGATTTGTTCTGCTGAGAAGCGGTAAGCTGTGATCAGAAGAACAGCAAGGTACTTTGACAGGCCTGCCCAAAGCAGTCAGGTTTTCATGTTTCTTTTTTTCTTTTTCGGATTCTGTTCTTTCTATTCATCGTTACTTTTCGTTTCTTCCCCGGGTTTTGTTCGCCTCCCCGTTTCGTGTTTGAGGATTGATTCTTGACGGACTCTGGATGAAATTGCACTCCCGCAATTTTATTCTCGCGGCCGTGTAAGCGAATACAACGGGCTCGACACTTTCTGCCGGATTTGAATTCCACGCTCATCATCTGCCCAGGTAATTCATCCCCAAATTTCAGTTTCTGACCAGAAATACAAAAGGAAGCATTATGGGAAGTTCTGGGGAGATTTCATTTTTTTTTCTCATTTCGATCCAAGAAATCTTTGGGTTTTAGATGATCACTGTGGGATTTTTGCCTGAGTGGCGTGTGCTTAGTCTGAATCGTGAGTAATTTACTGGGCCAACGTGATTAGCAGCGATCGACCAAGCGAAGGAGGAGAAAAGAGAAAAAAAGAGAAAAAAAGAAGGGCTTTTTCATTTCTTCCTTTTGGAACCATATGGGACCAATTGAGGCCGCGGCCCTGGCTTTTAAAAGCACAGGACTTCCATCACACAATTCACCCAAAGTCCGAGTTGTTTCAAAGAGCGTTTTTTCCCCAAAAAAAATGAAAAAAAAAATAAAAAAAAAATCAACAGATCGAGACATGACATGCTAGAATTGGGCCTGCTTATTGCTGGCCAGTGGAACGGGGCCCACACTATACGTGGCTTTCCTCTGAAAATTAATCACTTTCCACTTTTGGCAAAAGATAAAGCGAATAGGCCACTTAAGTGTTAGCCCTCGGCGGTAGATGAGTTGTGTGAGTACCACATATTGAAGATAAGGAGGCTTAACAGGGGAGTCGCACACACTGTCTATCTTTGGGGAAAAAAATAGCTACCAAGCTGTTAAAGCCATGACGTAATTGGAAAGGTGGGTGTGCTTTTTTTTTTTTCTTTTCTTTTTCTGAAAGGAGTTGCTATTCCACTCCCCCAGATTACACATGACGATGCAAAGCCGTGATCGGGCACCAATACAATTGGATGCTTGCTGCGGATTAATATATCTTGGTAGTGGTTTGCGTGGTGGCCCCCGTGGGCTTTTGGCCCTGTGGCCCTGTGATCTTTTTGCCCGGCGCGCCGGTTTCTGATTCTAATTAGTCCGGAAAAACTCCGACACCTTTGCAGCACGCCGAGCCGCACTTTGCGTAAGGTTACGTCCGTCCGCACTCGCTCTTCGCTGTATGCAGGCAGGCCCCCTCACTGTGTACACCTCACTTATATTTCATACTTGTTGGGCTTTCGTGCTGTGCTGTACGGCGCCGTGTCTGCAGGTGAGGAGAAGTGCGAATGTATGGCCTGGGAAGTTGTCTCGCCGGTTGCTCTGGGAAATGAGATCAGAAGGCGAAGGCACGCTATCCGTACACTTGCGACAATTGCACAGGCAGATAATCAAAGGAAAAAGAAATAGCGAAAGCGAAAAAAAAAAAAAAGGTCTGGAAAGCCTCTGTGAAAATTCCGCCGCACGACTGATGCAAGCCCATTGAACCATAGACAAATCAAGGCCTCACGCACCCAAAACAACGGTGTTCACTGACAATAAGCCCTGAGTGGCGATTCAACCGCATGGCCCCTATGCGCGACGTGCACACAAGGCTGATCTCTCTAAAGAAGCGACTTCCCCTCTTTGCTTGTTGAACCAATGAAAAATTTCGGTGGACCGGGCCGTGCTATACGAGTTACCCAATCGCATAGATACTCCTTTTCCAAAGTTTCACAATTGTGGTGTCTTTGCCTATTGCATCCATTTATCCACTTGATCCAGATTAAGCTCTGCCTGCGGGATTCTGATTGTTTTTCCGCCGCCAGTGTTGAATTCACCACTAAAACTTACGCAATCCGTTCAATTCCGGTGTGTCTGCAAACTTCCGCAAGAGAATTTAAAGCAACCCCTAGATCGTTTATTTGCTTCAGGTTTTGAAGCGTTCGCTGTCATTTTCTGAGAGCTTATAACCCCATGGACTTTCCTTCGGTTGAAATTAAACAGGAGCCTTCGTCTCCCATGTGTGCCGACGTCGAATTTGCGGCCACTGAGTATTCGGTGGGCCAGCAGACCAATCATGATCCCAAATGCCAAGATCCGGGCCACGAGGGTCAGGACCAGGACCCTGGCGCTCACGAGGAAATGGCCATGTGCGGTGGTGACTCTATGTCACAATTAAAATCAGACCTTAACTCCGAGAAGCGTTCCACATGGCAATCAAAAGCTGCAACAACATGCATACAATCGGAGCATGCTTCCGAAAACGGTTCAGACTTCAATTCCGAGAACAATTCCGAGAATTCGTCAATCGAACAGGCGTGTGATTCGTGCAGAAAGCGCAAACTCAAGTGCTCGAAACAACTTCCTCGATGCCTGAAATGTATCCAGCACAAGTGGTGTTGCACATATTCTCCCCGAACAGTGCGTTCTCCATTGACGCGGGCTCACTTAACAGAGGTTGAAAATAAGTTGTCTCACATGACCAGCATGATGCGGTTTCTCTTGCCTAAAGTCGATGTGGAGTCGCTCGCGGAAGCCGGCGATTATCAAGAAAAATTGGCTCCTTATCGAGAACTATTGGCGGGTTCACTGGATACCTCCACATCACACCTGCCTTCGTCAAACTCGGTGTTTTCTAACGACGACTCGCTTAATGGGTCTCTTCTCGATAAGAAGAACGAAGACCTGACGTTTGAAATGGACATGAACTACGATAAGCAAAAGATCAAGCAAGAAATCATCGACGATTTTATGTTGAACAACATCTCCACCGAATCGAAAAGACCCGCTTTTTCCCCGCCCTCTTCGATGTGCAAAAATGTGCGTCGAAGGTCCACAAAACACGTGCAGATGTCGAAGCTGCAAAACCCAAGCCTTTGCCAGAGTCGATGCGAGCCTTTCACAACTTCCAATACTACAAACGCTACGAATACGGCGACGCTCACGAGCCCTTCCTCGCTTCTTTCGCTCCATTCGTTTGAAAACTACGACTTTGATAACGACAGGTTGGACGAACACTCAGGGCTACCTTTCAAGAGACAGAAATTCCAGCAGACCTCGGAGTACACGCTGATCTTTGACGAGGTCATGTGTGACGACTTTGTTTAACGAACTTGCACGACATTCCTTCTTTTATGTATTTTACCGCTTTATTAATGACATTTCTACATGACCCGAGTTTATTCGGCAATTTACTTTAAACAAATTGAGACCAATATTTTTACTAACGGCGGTGGCTTCATCGCCGTGTGTGGTAAGAGCGAACACGGACCGGCGTTTGCAACTGCTCCTCCTAGCGCCGGCTCCAAACTCCGTGCGTTCGGCCGCGACCCCGAAAGTCGGACTTGTGTCGATGCGTGGGCCGTCGGCGGCGTTTTACGGGTCGTGCCGTAGTGAGCCCTGGCTCGTGGGCTAAGACCCGTACACCCCTCTGGTCACGAAAACCTGCACCTGACTCATGCCCCATACTTTTTTGTATGTATTCCCCCTGGCGTTTACCACCCTTATCACACCTAACAAACTAGTCTTTTTTCCTGGCCAGCTGAACTCATAAGGCCAAAAAAAAAAGAAAAATAACAGAGATTCAAAGGTGGCTCAAAGATATCCCCACTTCATATATTCAAAATCATAAAGTCGGCAAAAATCTATTCACATTGACGGGTGAAGTCTAGTTTTAAAGGACTCGCAAATTCACTCAGGTTTTGCTCATCTTCTCGATCTTTTTTTTTTATTAGTCTAGGGCTCAAAATCCTTGTTATTGGCTTACCTTTGGTATATCTCCAACGGATTACGTTCATTCTTACTAAAGGTGAAACCCGAGTCTATAGTTCACAGAGAGCAGAACAATTGGCCCTGACTTAATCTGATGTCATGTCTGCACTTAAAAATTTGACCTCGCTTAGGCGGAGCATCACCAAGCGTATTCGCGAGGCTCTTCAGGAGCTTCAAGAAAATTTGGGGAATTTGGGCGAGAGCTTGGAACGAAGTCCGATCCCTGTGAGAGTGCCGGTTCCTCTGCGCTCAAAAGCGCCCTTCCGTGGACCTATGCCTCGTAGTTATTATCGAGCTCCAAGTGGTTGCAACGGAATTCACGGGTGGAGCACTTCTGGTATGT
The DNA here is from genome assembly GCA_030582695.1 of [Candida] golubevii. NCBI lineage: Eukaryota > Fungi > Ascomycota > Pichiomycetes > Serinales > Metschnikowiaceae > Metschnikowia > [Candida] golubevii. Next base: position 57,166 of record JAJMGV010000050.1, read on the forward strand.
TCCACAATCAGCGTGGGTTCCAGTTTATGAGCTCGCGCTTTTTCACAACATACAATAAGTTTGGAGGCTTTAATAGCTGGCGATGGGCGCGGATCAACCAGTCGGTGATTTTCCACAACTTTTCCTCGAAAACCCAATTTCGCCTGAAGCTGTTTGACCGGTTTTACAAGACGCCTTCCCTCACGCAACTTCTAAAGAAGAAAAGCGGCTTTTACGATGAGGAAGCTCCGGTATCAGGTGGTTCGAAATTTGTGGCAAAACCTCGTAGAAGCAAAACCATTCCAACGGCGCTCAGACTCAATCTCCTGTTGACGCAAAAGTTTCATGATATGGTATTGACCTTGGCAAAGCCTTTTTCTTTGCCTTCCCAGAGCACTGGCTGCTACGTTGATTTCAAGCTCGAGCCCAGCGTCTATATTCCGTCGGCCACAATAATGAGCACGGATGTTTTAAAGGAGCTTTTGGTCAACCTCAAGAGATTTGAGCGTGATGTTGCACAACTACAAAAGGATCTCGTGAAGCTCGGCGAATTGGGCGAGCTCCCGCTCAAATTTGATGCCTCAACAAACGTGTTACGAGTGTTTTTCCCCAATTGCGATCGTGCTCAGTTAGAGATGTTGCTCATGGAAAAAAACGTGTTTGGCGGGGTCATCTACGAAGACAGCATGAGGTTGTATGATCAACTTCAGGACGACGAGCAGGCGACGTCCATTTCGGAATTTGACATCTTGAGTAGCAGCTGCAACTCGATGTCGCAGCCGCTGTCAGGCTCTATGGACGACGATTACGATGAAATTTTGTCTCTGTCGATTGCCAGCTCTAGAGACATTAAGCTTATCCATTTGGAGCCCGTGACTGTTCTGAGTCAGGTTGAGTTTGCTGATGAATATCATTGGGTCTAGGCCAAACATGCGGGCATGGTTTTGGTACGAGAGTTGCGAACACGAACGCGAACATTTGGGTGAGTATTTGAGCGAGCATCTAACGAAAGATTCTGTCTGAAGTGGTTTTCACTCGAGCTCTTTAGTCTTCTTTCTTTTTTTTCTTTATCGTTATTGGGGTTATCCGACCTGATGGGCAACTCTCTCTGGTGTCGATGACCATTTCATGTATTACTTTTCATATACGCAATCCTGGACTGGCGCCTGGATGGCCTGGGCCTTTCATCTCCCCTCTGGTAGTTGTGGGATCATTTCCTGCACACGCGCGCAAAAGATACACAGTCTGGTGTCTGGTCTGGGGTTCAAACTCAGCTCGCGTGTCTACAATAAAGACAGAGCATTTGAGAACATTGGTTAATAGCTGGAGTAATAAAAAAGGTGGTTTTGGACACGAGCGAAAAAAATAAAAAGACACGTTTCATAACAACACGATAAGATTCAGAATCACTGCAATAGTAAGAAACTCATCCTGACAAGAATCTTGATATAGACGATTTTGCGACTGGTTGCGTGTTACAAACATTCTCTAACTTTACAATTAAACATTCAGATTTTGGACGACATTTCAAAAAATCAATCAAAACTCGCCAAAATGTCTGCTCAACTGGTTGCAGTTGGCAATCACGTGAACGCTTCGAAAATGGAACAGGAAGTGGAAGTCCAAGTTGAAGAGAGGACCGACTCATCGGGCGGGAGCAGCTTTAAGGATTCGGCGGATGTATTCCACAACGATGCTCAAGAAGGGGTAGCTCCTGTCGAAAATAAGGCTAAAATTGGGCCCGAAACGAGCGAGATGCCTCTTTCTAAAGACTCAAACGACGATGAAAAGGGCGGTCAAGAAGATAACGGAAAAAAGGGCCAATCTGTCGGCGACTCGACTGATTCTGTGCCATCTACAGCGAAATCTGGTGATAAGTTGGTGGACAAGGTCACAGCTAAATCCAAATCAGGGTCTAAAAAGGCCGCTAAGAAGGCGGCCAAACAGGCGGCTAAAGCGGAGTCGAAAGCGGCGTCATATTCAGGGGCTAACTCAGGGGAGAACTCAGGCGCTAGATCTGAATCCAGTTCAGGGGTTGAGTCGGTGGTGAAAGATTCGAAGCCGGCGCCTTCAGAGCCTACCCCACTGTCTGATTCCAATCCAATCCCGGCGGCAAATACAACCTCTGAATCTGCTCCTGACGCCGTCTTAAGCGCAAAAGCAGCAGGATCCGCAAAATCAGGCAAATCTGAGAAATCTGCAAAGTCAGCAAAACCTGCAAAATCACAGGTTTCCCCCCTGAACAAGACCGACGCGCCAAGTTCACCCGCCGAATCGAGCCTAAAACTCCCAGCAAGGACGTTTGTTCCTCTCAGTATCGACACGGACGGAAGCTCTGGTATTCCGCTTGCTACTGCTGAGGCGCTGTCGCTTCTAGAGGCTCGACAACTGGAAATTTCCATCACTTTCGACGCAAAAGACGCGTCTCTGCAACGGGCCATCAACACCGGTGTCGAAAGTGTGAAAAACACGTATCGTGAGATCCGGAACACTATCGGGCACTTGCCGTCTGAGCTTTTGGGAAGCGAGCCCATCGATTGGGCGTTGTGGGACCGTGTCATTAACGATTATCACGAAATGATTATCCACGACCCTCAGCATCTTTCGCAGGCCGTGGCGGCCGGGATTCCCGAGGAAATCAGGGGCATTGTGTGGCAGCTAGTGGCGCGGCTGAAGAACTTGCAGTTGGAGGAGTTGTACATGCACTTGAAGACGGAGGCGTCGGTACATGAAAAGGCCATCAAACGTGATCTCACGCGGACGTCGTTTTACACAAATGTCGATGCAGCAAACAAGGCTCTGGAGCTCTACAACGTGATTCTGGCCTACCTGAATTTCGACCCGGATGTCGGATACACACAAGGCATGGTGTTCATTGCCGTCCCCTTGATTATGAACATGACCGAAAGCGAGTGTTTTTGTCTCTTGGTGACGCTCATGAAGGAGTACGGGCTCCGCGAACTATTCTGTCCTGAAATGCGTGGTTTGCACTTGTTGCTTCATCAGTTTGACCGGCTTCTCGAGCTCCAGCTGCCGGTACTTTACAATCACTTGCACCGTCAGGGAATCCGGCTGCTGATGTATGCTTCTCAGTGGTTTCTCACGTTTTTCAGCTACAAGTTCCCGTTGAAGGTTGTGTTGAGGATCTTCGATATGGTGATCACTCAGGGCATGGAGGCAGTGTTGCGTCTTGGGCTCAATCTCATGTTGAAGAACGAGCGCAGTTTGGTGCGTCTCAATTTTGACGGGCTTTTGGACTTCCTCAAGGACAGCCTCTTCAACATCTACATCAGCGATGAATTCGTCAGTCAGGAGCCTCAGCCAAACAAGCGGTTTTCGCTCCTTGCCCGTAAACCCGCCACCAAGTCTGACGAGTACTACAAGCTCGATGCGTTTATTGAAGATTCAATGCAAGTGGATGTGAGCCCGCTTGATCTTGCTCGTTGGAGAGCCGAATTCGACCAGATCTTGCAAAAAGATTGTGGACGAGCCGAGGAGATCGAAGCGCTTCGTGCGGTGAACGGCAAACTTCGTCATGAAATCAAGGACTTGGAAATGAAGATGTACACACTCAATCATGACCATCTTGAATCTGTGCAAAGTCTCGTCAGTGTTAAGGTGGCGTTGCCGGAACTTTTAGGGGATATCGACGAGTTGCAAGGCGAGGTAAGCGCCCTTGAAAAGAGCATCCAGGAGCTCGAGCTCAAGCTCGGCGGTAATAACGAAAACATTCCGCAAGACATTGAAGCCCAGATTCACGAGCTTTTGGCGCAAAACGCCCAGGAGACCGAGCGCTTCTCCAGTCTTGAGGAGCAGCTTAACGAATTGACACTACAGAACGACGCGCTAGATGCGGCACTCAAAAGCAATAAGAAGTGGTTCTGGAAAAAGAAGTCTGTTTAAGTCTAGTGTCTACGAAGGGGCATTTTGGTGACGTGTTTTGCTCTGGAGACAAGTATTGGTGAACAGAGAAAGGAGCGATTTGCAGCCGTTGGCCTGTCGCCTGTGTGTTTACTATGGGCCAGGTGCGAAGTTGGATGCAAACTTGGTTGGAGTTTTCGGACGTTGGGGCGCTCGTGGGTCACGTGTACATGTTCTCACGCACGGGCTCAAGCCCTAGTGCACTTGCCTGCACTCCCACCACCTGCTCGCATCCACGGTCGCGAACTCTCAAAGTAGCGAAAATTTTCCAGAAAAGCTACGCTTGGAATTTCTTAATCCACCAAACTACTCGTTAACCATGGCTAGAGGACCAAAGAAGCATCTTAAGAGATTGGCAGCTCCACACCACTGGATGTTGGACAAATTGTCCGGCACCTATGCCCCAAGACCTTCTACCGGACCCCACAAGTTGAGGGAATCGTTGCCTTTGATTGTTTTCTTGAGAAACAGATTGAAGTACGCTTTGAACGGTAGAGAAGTCAAGGCCATCTTGATGCAGGAGCACGTCAAGGTCGACGGTAAGGTCAGAACCGACTCGACCTACCCTGCTGGTTTCATGGATGTCATCACTTTGGAGGCCACCAACGAGTACTTCAGATTGATCTACGACGTCAAGGGTAGATTCACTGTCCACAGAATCACCGCCGAGGAGGCTTCTTACAAGTTGGGCAAGGTCAAGAAGATTGCTTTGGGCAAGAGGGGTATCCCATACGCCGTGACCCACGACGGTAGAACCATCAGATACCCAGACCCATTGATCAGAGCCAACGACACGGTCAAGATCGACTTGGCCACTGGTAAGATCACTGACTACATCAAGTTCGAGACCGGTAAGTTGGCCATGGTCACCGGCGGTAAGAACATGGGTAGAGTTGGTGTTATTTTCCACAGAGAAAAGCACGAGGGTGGTTTCGACTTGGTCCACATCAAGGATGCCTTGGAGAACACTTTCGTCACCAGACAATCTAACGTCTTCGTTATTGGTACCGATGCCGGCAAGCCATACGTGTCTTTGCCAAAGGGTAAGGGTATCAAGTTGTCTATCACCGAGGAGCGTGACAGAAGAAGAGCCCAGAGCGGTTTGTAAGCGGCGCCGCAGCAACTATGTTAATATACGCTTTTGCAACTGATGAAGTGAAGATTGTAGATGTTGTAGGGAGAATTCGAGAGCTTTGATAACTCTGATAATTCATTGTAGGTGAAAGAGTGAATTGTGTTTTATACTGCATTCACCTTGGTTTGGTTTCGGGTTACAAATCGAAAAGAGGGAAACGGTGGAATAATTCTATGACAAGATGCTTCAACGGCGAGAGTTGATCTTCTCTCAACTTCATGATGCATATTCATCAACTATACGTCATACTCTAAGTAAACATTAATCCATAGATGTTTTGGATGCAATTTCACTGATTTCTGTATGAAAACGGCTTGTTGAGTCTGAGGCAGCTTTTCTTAAGGAGTTTCATACTTGACGGGCGATGTATTTTTTTTTTTTTTTGAGAGCGAGCATGTCCCTGGATGAGTGAGCCCTATAAGTATTTTTAAAACCTCGAAGAAGGGGCCCAAAATGGCAAAAGTATTATATCTGAGATATTTTCTATTCCAAAATCTTCTGTTTTTTGTCTCTGGTATAACTTGAGCACAATCGGGCTGAAAGCCGAATTTTAATGAGTCTTTTTGATTTTTCATTTTACATTTTTGGTCAGTGACGCAACCTTTTGCAGCCTCTTTTTAAGTGAGATTTCAAAGGCATAATATACTGAGCTTTGTTTCCTTCTTTTTGATGATGTAAAAGTATAACAGCTTGGCCAAATGAAGCGTGTATTCTGAAGTTTGGAATTAAAAAAGTTGTCGCTTGCTTAAAGATTGCTTGTAAACAAAAAGACAAAAAAAAAAAAAAAGAAGCCATGTCAATAAGACACGCCAAAATGTAAGGGCGAGCGAACTAATTATTAATCACTACTGAACGATGCCACAGCCCATCGGTCTTGAACTTACATTTAGTACATCATCCAGAACAGGAACACGATCGAATCAAAACTCAACAATCGTGGTCCGATGATTCCAGTCTGATTTGTATCGTGCCTATCACTGAAAGTTCACAAGAACCGATACGATAATGGAGTCTTTACAAAGGTTTTGAGTTTTAGAAAAGGACATTCCCATAGCCCTTTCCGGATAAGTTGATAAGCCTGTAAATCTGAAAGGTAAGTCACTAAGCTTTTCTGGAGACACGATAGAGAGGATTGAAAAAGGTAATGGCTGTCTCTATACCCACTCAACTTCTTTCTCATATAAACTCGTCTAGAATATCAAGGAATTTTGTTCTTTTCGCCGTTCAGGCTCAAATGCCTTCACTACGTACCAGGAAACTTTACAGAATAAAGCCAACTTCAGCTTCAATGAACTTTATTGTATCTGAAGCGTGGATGGCCTATCTTAGATTGACATGTTCACTATACCACAGCCAATTCGAAGACCTGTGCATGTACCCAAGCTTGACGCAACAACTATCGTTAATGATGTACTATATTATTTAATATCACAAAATAAGCCAAGTTGGCTTTGCTGCCTCTTTGGATTCACTGTTAGCCAAAGTATGATTATATTATGAAGGGTCTGCCAAGTAGGGCGAACTCGTATCATGATATGGCAGAGTAGTGCCCACAAGACGCACACGTGCATTCAGCTGTCCTGGTCGGGAGATAGCGGGCCACATGCAGGAAAGGGATGTTTATCGCGACACATCACCTCGTATCTCTGCACTGATAACCACCACGCTCATTTCTTACCTCTGTCCAACATTGATCATCTTCTCTCTCTAACCCAAAATGTTTCGCATATTTGTGGCCTTGATTTGCCTTGTGGCAATGGCTATATACCTACTAGAGCCCATGCTGCTTCAAGATTTCGGAAAACACCGCGTGCCCCAGAAACGTCCCTTGCGTCTTTCTCACCTTAACGTTCTTCATACTACCGACAGCCACGGGTGGCTCAGTGGACACTTGAACCAACAAACATACAACGCAGACTGGGGGGATTTCTTGTCATTTAGCCAGCATATGAGACAGCGGGCACGTGACGAGAATTTCGACCTTTTGCTTGTGGATTCGGGTGATCGTCATGATGGAAATGGCCTATCTGATATCACCTCTCCCAATGGGGCCCGCAGCTTGCCCATTTTCGCACGCGTCGAATACGACATTATTACCTTGGGCAACCATGAGTTGTACCTCTGGGAAAACAGCCAGCAAGAGGTGAACTTGATGATTCCCCACTATGGCGAAAAGTATGTATGTTCCAATGTGGAATATCTCTCGGACAAAACCGGGTCTGGGCCAGGGTCGTTCGAGCCGTTTGGAAACCGTTTTCGTTACTTCACGACCGAAAACCAAAAACTAAGAGTGCTTGCCTTTGCCTTTCTTTTTGACTTCAATCGCGCCAACGAAAGAACTCGTGTCACTCCGATCGAACAGGCAGTAACACAACCTTGGTTCAAAGACGTGCTCCGCCGGTTCTCGCCACTGGAGGTGGATGTGGTATTGGTGGTGGGTCACGTGCCCGTGTCCAAAAAGTGGACCGAGCTCCAAATTTTGCACACTTCGCTTCGGGCCGCTTACCCTGATACGGTGATAGAGTATTTTGGCGGGCACAGTCACGTGCGGGACTTTCTGGTGATGGATAGTAAGCTGGCGGGGCTCCAAAGCGGGCGGTTTTGCGAGACCCTTGGGTTTATGAGTGTCGACTTGTCCCCCAGCGTGAAGGCAGTCGAAGACCGGTTTTTTCGCTCGTACATCGACTTCAGCGTGGACCTGTTCATGTTCCACTCACACAAACCGACGCCACATGAGTTCCACACGACCAACGGCTCCTATGTTAAGCACATGATAGCTGATGCCCGCCAGGATCTCGGCCTTGACCGGGTCTTGGGTCATGTTTCTGTTTCTAACTACTATATGGACTATGTGCCGTTGGCCCACCCGAAAAACATTTTCCGCTTGCTTACCGAGCGGATTCTTCCAACATTGCCGCGAAATCTGACCTTCGAAGCAGCATCAGAGCGTATAATCATTATCAATACCGGCTCAGTCCGCTACGACCTTTACAAGGGCCCGTACACAATTGACAGCCATTTCATTGTGTCGCCATTTCAAAACGACTGGGTTAAAGTGCGCCTCCCGAAGCATTTGGCTTTGAAACTAGCGCCCAAACTCAACGAAAAAGAGTATATTTTGGATCTGGAAGACAAGATCCGCCGGCCTTTGAACACACTCTTAAAGCCACCACACCATTGGCTTTCAAAGGAAGACAAGACTGTCTTTTCGAGACAAAATCCACTTGTGTACCCTGATTTCGACGAAGAGACCGATTCCAAACGCCGTCTTGCCAAGGGTTATGTCACGTACGATGATTTCGGCCACTCTGGCGATGACACGCCTCATCGAGCTGTGAAAAACTACCCTGTGCCCAATGTTGTGCAAAGTCTCGAGTTGAAACATGGGCTTGAAGGCGACGTTGATGTGATTTTCTACAGCTTTCTTGTTCCAAACATTCGCTGGGCCGTAGAAGCTTTGGGAGGTAGTTTTGAGGGGTTGCTGTTCTACTCTGACCGCTACTTAGGGCTTCTTCTTGATGAGTATGTGACTCAGAATACGCTTTAGCACGCTAGGGTAAGATGGAGTGGGTGTGAAGGCAAGCAAGTATTTGGTTAGAGATTAGAGTTGATGCCGCTGAGTACGAGCGAAACTTGTTTTGGTCATAGAGTTAGAATGTACATTAGTAGATGATGCGTGATGAGAGGTGATGAGAAGTGATGAAAAGTGACGAAAAGTGATGAAAAGTGATGTCAGAAATGGGCCTTGAGTAGACGTTATAGGTCGTGTGAGTTTTACAGGCAAGGTGGAGTGAAGTGAGGTAAATTTATGGGATAGAGTGGTACGAACGTTGCTAAAGGGATTCCTGTGAGGCTAGGTGGTGGAGCAGATGTTAGGTGGATTTTGCCCGGAAACGAAGTAAGTGTAAATGCATCTAAACGTTACCGTAAGCCGTACAACTAATTTAACGTAGAGGCTAAGTATAGATGACACCAACTAGATATGTGAAGTATGATCTTTACACTACTGTAGGTATAAAGCTGAACCAAGTTAAATATGAATGTCAAATATAAACGATAGATAAAGATGCCAATCATCAAGTCTTAGTGTGGCTAGTATGAGAGCAAGACCGCATGTGATCTAGTTCAATACCAGTCACACCCTAGAGCCATCAGGGCCATGACAGGACCATGGCAGGACCATGACAGGGCCACCGCGTCACAACAGTCTGATCGCCTCTTACTTAGAGAGCAAACCACGACCGGTCCCCTATATCCTTGGCTACTAATATCATAGCCTTGGTCTCCTCATGAAGGAGTTGTCCTTTCCCAGAAACCAGTATATCAGGAATCCAACTCTCACCCCTGTTTACGTATTTCTCCCGCCACGTCTCATATCGTCACCACACTATCGTGCGGCTTGTACGTGATTCGGTAGTTCCAGCTGTTTATGCTCTCGGCATCGTCGTTGGTGGCCACGGTCTGGTCCACAACCAAGTTCAAATTGAAGCCAAACCATGGCCCCCACAATACCTTGTGTCTCTGGGCCACGCCTGCCGAAGCAGTGGTGTCCGCCACCACTAGATCTGCGGTTTCGCCCAAGCGGGAGCGCCCACTCTCGTCGAATCGCACCTTCCCGTGGGCGATCACAGTGTACAAGCCCGTCCCAGGCACAAGATGGGTGTCAAATGACGTTATCTGATGGCTCGACACCGGCGCCGAAAGCCACTGTTTTTGGAACTCAAGACGAGCGTCATTGCCCGGCGGCTGTGGGATCAACGGATTGCCGTTGACCACGATGGCACTTGATGGTTTTAATTGCTTAGCAAACTGGGTCGCGTATGCCTCTACTGATGGGTATTGAGGCTGCTGAGAAGCTGCCGAGCCACTCCCATGAAGCTGTAGATCGAGCGACGATAATATCTTTTTTAAAAACGGCTCGATCGGCTGTGCTGCAACACAAGTTAGTTTCTTGTAAGAAAGGCTAGAAGAAGGTTAAAAAGACATGGACTGTCTGGTGTGCTTTGGTATTATTCTTGGGTGCTCCATTTTCTTTAAAAGCCTTATCTCAGATCCAATCTGGTAAGGGTTTATCTTTGTGCTTTTATGATTTCCTTTATTTTTTTTTAAAATTTTTTTCTTGGGGCTTCTGGTTCCTACGTACATGGGTCCTGAGGGGAGTTCATTGTGAAGAGATGGTTTGACAGAAACGGTGAGGTGGACTCAGATGCTCTTGTCTTTTTTCCGTCTGGTGCGCACTTCTCCAGTTGGAATGGTCGGGCATTGAGTACTAAGTAGCTGGTGCGAATTGAGGCTTGAGCTGGATGGGTGCGAAATAGAGATACAGTTGTCAACATGAGTAATTGCCTAGCTGCTTGTTCAAGGCGGATATTAGACCCGGGTTCAAGTGTCGTCAACTTTCAGGCTCTTCTTTTTTATAGGCTTTTCATTTCTGTCATATTCTGCATTTTCCACCCCAGAGGCCCTTCTTAAGCCAATACAGATCGCACGCTCTGAGGCCTCCATGGAAGAAATCATGATAAGACACATTCCATAGTCCATGCGAAAACAGACGTCATTGAATTCGTGTAATGAGTCCTTTTGGCTTTTGGGTTTCCATGTCAGAAGCACCATTGGAAATATCTCAACACCAGTTGTTTTGACCGGTCTAGTGTCCGCAATCGCAGAATGCCTTGGTTTACTTGGGCCAATCAGTGGAGAGTACTTCCATCTCTTAAATTACACACCACTAAACACTCGTTTCTGAATTCTTCCCGCTTTCCAAAGCGATGCGATCATCTTGCTTTGCGACTAAGATCCTCGAAAAAAAACTGGATGCTGCGGTGGTACCAGAGACAGATTCCACCATGGCCCACAGGACCACAGGACCACAGGACCACAGGACCAAAGGACCAAAGGACGAATAATTAAAACATCGACAACAACAATAATATACCTCATTCTCTTCCGCTCAGTGACAAAGCTTTCTCATCGTATCATTCGACTATGAACAGCAGCACCTAAAACACAGTCCCACCACAACCACAGCAAGCAATCTCCATATGGTAGCACCCCTAAACGCCCAATTCACCAATACACCTAAAACCCTTCATAAATCACGAAGCACAGCGTCTGGGTGCTGGTACCGGGCCAAACTCTTGTTGTTTTGCACCTTCACATACTCCCTCTTGTCGCCCAAGTTTTCGCCCGGTTTTAAAAGATCTAGGCCAAGTAGCTTCCGCGTATGAGGATCACAGAGCTTCAACGCAAGCATCACCGTGAAGTAGGCATCGTTACCTGCGTTGTGCAAGAAGGAGAATGGCTGCTTCACTGTCCGGAGCGCATTTTGCAAACTGGCACCGTGTGAGCCGTGAGTATACGCAAACAACTTCTGGGTATCCAAGCGGAGAAAACTGTCAGGCATGGAGATTCCAATCTTGCGCAAGTAGTCAATGTCGTTTTGCAAGTCGTGGCCCACAAAGGTACACCAGCGCGTGGCCCATTCACCAAAGTACTTGTCAACAAGTGTTTGCAAAACAGCCCTGGCCTCCTCTAATGGGAGCACCACGGACTCGCCCTCGAGAAAGTTACTCATATGGTCCGGCACAAACCGCCCGTTTCTCCTGTTTTGGTGTTGTTCAATGATGATATGGGTTGTTTTGATCACGGGCGTGAGCAGAAACTCCTGTTCGGCTGGGTCATAGATGGACACGCCGATTTCCGTCACCACGTTGGTATCGCGTTCCCACGCCTCGATGTCCACGCAAAACAACTGGGTGTTGCGCCCATAAACCCACTCCATGTGACGGCGGATACGGGTAAGATTGTCGGGCCTGCGCACGTTTTTGTTTTTACTGCCGTTTATATACGTTATATACTTGTCGATTTGATTTTGGAACGTGGAAGAGAGAGGGGGCATTGGCATGACGATGTTATCTTCGTAACCACTATCGTTCTGGTCTTGAGGCACGAGGAAGATGCCGCCAACTCTGAGTGGTGTAGTATTGCTCATGGTATCAAGTGGAAAAAGCACCAAGCACCAAAACAGGAGCACGACAAGATGTTTATGGGGTCAATGACCAGGGCCCAGAGGAATGGAAGCAGACAATGAGCAATTAATCAATGAAACACAATCAAGGGATGGACTGCGATGAAACAAGAATGAAACAAGGATGAATCAACGATCTCAGTCGAGCCAATTAATGGAAAACGGAGATAGGAGATCTGCTTGATTTCTCTAATTGATTGGCAGACACCATTCCAACCAAGTCGAGCGATGGTGCGAACCTACCGTCTCCAAGCGTGCGACTGGGTGTTGCAATCGTTGAATGGAGTAGCATGGTAAATGCACGACATTCCTTTTCTCCAATCAAGAGAATACAATAGGCACGATTTAATAGTAGAATACACTGAAAAGCGTAGCACTATGGTAGTGCTTTTAATTTGGATTCAGAATCTTTGTTCAAAGTGTACTCAGTCCAGACAAGTGACTCCCTTTCGCACGATGTGACTGTGAAGGCCTAGACCGCTCGGACATGTCCCAAAACTGATCGCTTTGTCAATGATGATAAATTTAAAAATAGATTCACATCAAAAGTATTCCAAACAATCGCCAAAAGAATGCTGAACCAATCCTTTGGGCTTCGCTTTCATAGGTGTTGGCTTGAAATTCATGCGGCACAATAACTATCGTATTGATTGCTCACGGAGGCCTGTTGTACTAATCACTCAAATATGCTCATAATATTTGCTCAAGCGGCTTATTGTCTCTGAGAACCATCCAAACAATTAGAAAGAGGATCCCAATATTGCCCCTGAAACACTCAATATTGATAGGGCATTGGTTTCAGCCGTTAATTTCAATCACAATGCTCGCGGACACCCCACGTTCTCGGACACGCACATAGATGACATATTTTTAACTGCAAAAAAGTATATGACTGCCTCAACTTTTAAGCATTTGCCTATGTTTCGTTTTCAGAACAGGTAGAGTATTACGACCTGTCTTCTACACCTCAGACATTATAATCTCTGCATGTGTCCGGGCACGTGGTGTGTCCGTGAAGCCTGTGATGGACGTTAATTAATGATATAGTTGCTTTTCTTCTTTCCATACCACCCAATCAGGCTACAAGGATATAAGCGGTGACTGAAAGAAATGAGAAATAAGGGAACAAAAGAGATGTTAAGGAAAACAAAACAAACATAATCTCTTTCCATGTCTTAGTGCTGTCTCCTGGGAGTCGCAAAAGCTAGCACTTTATTTAATTATGGACTTGCGCAGCAACTTTCTTTTACCTGCCTCAGTGTGGACTCACCTAGCAAGGCATTAGTTAAGATATCAGAACAAGAAACGAGCCCGCCTGTCTGGCTAGCACTTTCCAGATCTGATTAAGGCGATGGTTTTGTGCTTGCTTGTGTTTTTATTTATGTCATTTATTTCACAGAACAAAGAAAAAAAAGACCCCACGCCCTCCCCGCATCTTGCTTGCCTTCCTAATTGACTGGTCATTCCGGCACACGACAAAGGCTCATAACCACAGCAACCAACTCAAATCGTATATATACCGGGAACCTCCACCAGTATGAGTAAGAGCAGGGGTGTATTTCCGGTTTTGCTTTGGAATTATCTGAAATCTGGTCTCTAGAATTTTTTCATCATGTCTGACGCTATCAAAGGTATTGCAGCTTCTGTCGCAGGGTCAGTTGGAGGCAATAAGGTTGCTGATGCTCTTCATTTAGGAAACAGCGGCCACATGGCCTCGGGAATTGCTGGCGGCATCTTGGCTGGAAACGCCGCAAACAAGGTTGAGCAAAAGAGGGACGAAAAGAAAAACGAACAGAAATAGGGCTGGTGAGTCAAAGAGTTGGTTAAGTAGAAGTGTTATTGAATTCAAGTGCTTCTGAAGATATTACGATTGGGCTTGCGTAGGCTCTGTAGGGACGAAGAAAAGTGTAAACAAAGGAGACAATCAAATTAATGAAAGAAAACGAGAAAGCTTCCATTAATTTGCTAATGAAAAGGAAGAGGAAAAGGAGACCTCTCATGAGGCAAGGTTGAAATCGCTAAGCATTGTGCGGCGGTCGATTCTGGAAGGAGTTTGTCGTGCAAAGCTCAAAACTAAAAGGCTGACCATTGGTGTCTTGCAATACAAGCCGGCCAAGAATATGATCCACAATCCATAGCTTTTGGCACATACCCAAGCGTGACGTAAAATTTGACCAGCAAAAAAACACACCCCTGAACTTTTCTTCCATTTTGTGCGTTCTGGACTTCTCTAGACTTCTCACATAACCGACCCACAGAGGCTTGTTAATTAGTGGATTGCACATTTCTCTCTTTTTTCTTTCTCTTCTTTAACCGCACTGGCCCAGTGCGTGGCCACGTGACCGTTCGAATGACCCTCATTTGTCCGCCGCCAGAAACAACATCTATTCAAAAACACGCATTGACAAGCCCAGATCAAAATAGCTCAAATCAGGCAAAAACAACTCAACTACCCTATTTTGGGAGCCTTGCGTGCTCGGTTAAACTCTCGGTAAATGATCGTTCAGGGCCATGTGATCCATATGCGGCCGACCAGGGCACAAGCCCGAGAAAAACTCGACTTGGGCAGCCAGCCAGCACTGTGTACAGGACCACCTACCGAATCGGGACGCGCGCGGCTGGGTATCAGAACAAATTGGGCCGTCGCTACTTTAATCCACGGCTCGTGCCCTCCAATATGGTCCTTTCTTGTCGTTTTGGGCCAGCACTTGCCTCTTTGGATCTGATTCGTTTTCAGGTACAGGGCTTCTTCGATTTCCGTGATGTTTGAGTCCCATTTAAAATAAGAATGTTCCCGCCGAACTTGGAAAGACGCTCTCCTTTTTTGATTTTTACTTCTTCCATATCGTTCTTTTCTTCCATTCATTCACTTTCGTCATTCGTTTACACCTACCACACCTGTTGAACTACCCCTGTTGGAAAACAGGCTACTTGTTACTTTTGAAAAAGCTTTACATTCGCCTACTGCTGCTTTTTCCATTCCATCGCCGCCTTCACACGATTTTTGCCTTCCGGAATCCTGGCAACTAAAATTAATCAGGCAGACTCACAAACCTCGGGCCGCTCGTTCCTGCATACCGCGCCAGATCGAGTAATATCCTTTCCTTTATCATCTTTCCTTGTTTGGAACGGCCAAGATAACGTTCTCGAGCAAAGCACTCCAGCTTTTGAAACGAATATCCAACACATACTTATACGATTTTACGCAAACAGCCACAACACCACCAGGCCTGCGATCTTTTTTCAAAGAAACAACACGATAACTGCCACGACTGTCGTCACGTGATTATCTCTCTTATCTTTTCCCCCAGATTGTGAGACCGAAACACTGAGACTGCGCATTTAGCTGACGATATTCCAAAGTCCTGATCCCCAACAAACCCAAGAGTTTTTTATCTCTTACCGTTTTGGAGATAACTTTCGTTTCTTTCGTTCCTTTCGTTTTCTTTTCTTTTTTGTTGCTGCGCCCTACTGGATTCGTTCTATCGCTAGACCAAGCCCTGCTAATAATTGCGCCGCACAACCATCAACTGTTGCTTAATCAGCATTTTGCAGCCACAACAAAACCGAATATTTTGTCTCAACAGCTTCCAGAAAATAAGCCGCTTCAGTCAGAAGCAGCCCATCAATTAGATCGCGTTCGCAATACAATGAGTGTGGTCCTGTCGCCCATGTACACGAACCAGGTCAATCCAACTTTTGCAGCCGGGGGTCGCCCGGCCCAAACACAGAATTTTGGCCAAATATTTGCAACGTTCAAGCCTAGAATTGCCAGTGGCAAAAATTGCTCGGCTTCTCCTCCAAACTTTTCTTCGTCTGCTCCGTCTGCTCCCCTGAGAAAGAGAAGAACCCACAGCGACGAGTCCAATGTTTACGGTGGCCATGCAAACCAACATACCCAGGCCCAGAAAAGACCAAAAACCGCCCCGGCGTCGCCTTCACAACATTCCTCATTTAACACTGATGAGGCTCCTGAGAAAATCACCTTGCCTAGCATCAGCGACACATTGAAAAGTATCACTTCTCCAACTTCCGGGCGTCTTCATCCTCCAAAGCCCCTTGTGCCCACCGTGTCGCTAGATTATTTCGATACATACAAGCCCAACGACGAAAACTGGCGGTACGGGCTTCTAGATACGATCCGGAGCTCGCGGCCGGCGTTTTCGTTGGAAAAATACGCCTCGGCAAAGCGGCTTCCATCGATCCACGAGCTTGGGAAGAATGCCAAGCCTCGATTCGACTCTCGTGTCAGTTCAAAAGCGTTGCCCACCTTGTTCCACCGCAAAATCAACTTTCCCTATGAGTCCAACTACACCTACTTGAACAAGACCTACTTGAACGACGTGGAAAAGTATCCTGAGTACTTGGAGCTCGCCCAGTCGCTAGTACAACTTTCGAAGCCACACGAAAACCAAAGCGTGGCGAGAATGCCTGACCTGGCCCAGAAACATCCCCATCGCTTGCCTGAAATTACCCATGGATCTTCTGCACAATCGCCCATCACCACCAACTTGGGTCTTTTCTCCTCTGGAGACATCCAATATAGTCACAGCCGTGTGACGCAGCCGACTTCAAAACTCCTCCCGATTTCACCTGAACAGTCCTATGAGTTCAAGATCAGCTCTCCACCCCACACACACAATCGGGAGGGGAAAAACCTACCACTTAAGAGCCCTAAGCTGTCGCCGCAAAAAACATGTTTTGTTCCTATCACGCCCCCTTCAGTGAAAGACAAGACCAGACTGGAGTTGATGCGGTCTCCCCCACGTGTGTCCCAAGCATTGCCTCGTGTTTGTATTTCTTGTGGTTCAGACCAGTCACCATGTTGGAGACCCTCTTGGTCTACGCAAGAGGGACAGCTTTGCAATTCGTGTGGCCTTCGGTATAAGAAGACAGCAGCACGGTGTCTCAACTCAAAATGTAAGAAAATCCCAGCCAAGGGCGAGTGGGCAATGATGCAAGGCAAAGGCAAATCCACTTTTGAGGACGGTGAGCGGGCTTACAGGTGTCTCAGCTGTGGATGGAAAGTCGAGGTCAAGTGAATAACCGACGGTCAGTAGCATTTCAATTCTTCGTTATTATATAAGCCAGTTTTCATTAATGAACCTTTTAGAAAAAAAAAAAAAAAAGAGAGAGAGAGAGTAATTGAAGAAGCCTATTTGCTAGTTAGACGTCGGAAGTCTGGTAAATTCTTTACCTTAGCTACTGTTGGTGCCGATCAAACTTGGATCCATAGATTTTACTACTTTTGTTAGCGGGGTTTTTGAGCCAAGCCTAGAAATTAAAGTTATTCTGGTTTTATATAGCAAATACATGAGCGCAGTGTGTGAACAACAAGACACGTTTTTGTTTGTTTTGAATACTTGTGCATGCATTTACCAAAAGTGCAGCCTGAAATCATATCGCTTAATCCGGAGGGTCAAAAATATATTGGAAAAAACCGCATGATACACAGTTTACAATCAAAAAAATCAGACTTGTATAGTTCAGCCCTCTACTGTTTGTGCTTGGCGATCACTAAATTTTCACTAGTGGAATGGCAAATAGCCTGTTCAAAATTTACAGCATTCGTGTATTAGCAAGGCGTATTATCTTACCGTAATAGATTGCTATTAGTAGGAAATAACACCTCATATTTGAGCTCTTCGCAGACCGGTAAGAAAGCCGATTTGACAATGCTACATCCAAGTTTAAGAATAAAATAACATGATTGGCTTGAAAGATCAAATCAATAATTCATTATCGAGAATGTCGTGGGTATAACCTTTTTGGCACTTCAGACTTTTCATCCTCTACTATCGAGTTACCTGAAGTAAGTGGACAACCGGGCAAACACTTTTTTGATCATCACACACCTAACGATAAGTTAAAACAACAAGTCTTAAGAGCAAAGAAAAGCCAAGAGCAACAAAAATAAAGAGTTTACCTAAACCTGGATCGCCTCATTGATTTTCCGTCTCTACGTTTGGCTGCAAATTGGGTGCGTTCCACCTCCACGAAAAAGGCCCACAACATGTACATTCACCTACACGTATCTAGTCGAAAAACTTTTTTTGTTAGAACATTCATCTGGAAACCTCAATATATACCGACGAGATACAGAGAAAAATTCTCTTCTTATTTTGATAAGTCTTAAGGAATTTTGAACGTTAAATATCCCAGGGGCCTATTTTGGACTTGGCTTATTTTTGGTGGAATCCAATGGAACACTGTCGAAAAGCGACAGTGCGGCACGCCCCACTTCCAGATCCAGAAGCGCCCTTCTTATTAATTACATCTTCAGTTTATACCCACAACAAACTCAGGTACACACCAAGACTAAAACTATTAAAAATCTCTATTTTCCTTTCCAGATTTCGGAACCGAAGCGAAGAACAAAAAAAAAGAAAAAAAAAAAAAACATCGAACATTTGGCCAACTTTACTTCCTTCCTCTTTTCTCTATTTGGCCACCAGCTGTCTTTCAAGGAGCACTCGAAACCCAAACACCATAGATCCGCGCTCCTCTCCACTGGCGGCTATCTCCACATTACAAGCACCAACTACTTCTTCTTTTTCGTTTGTAAGGCTGAAATCTGGACAAAATCCATTCAAAAGTGGAGATTCTCGAAAAACAACAAAAGAAAGACCTTCACACAATGCCAGTCATTGCTATCAAAATCAAGTCGTCTGGTGACAAAAAATACGATGTCGAGGTGGACACAGAATCAACAATCGAGGACTTAAAGACAATAATCTCGGCGGCTGCAGATGTGCCCCCTGAAAACCAACGCTTAATCTACAGCGGTAAAGTTTTGAAGGATACCGAAACTGTCGCCTCTTACAAAATCCAAAACGACCACAGCATTCATTTAGTCAAGAGCTCGGCGGCAAAAGCAGCGGCAGCCGGCCTGAAACCGCCTGCTCTTTCTGGGGCTGGCAGTAGTGTTGTGAGCTCCAGCGTGGGTGCCACGGCAGGATCTGGGTCCGGTTCTGACTCAACAGCTTCCGGTGCTGTGCCGCTGAACATTGCCGCTGGTCAGGGCTCATTCAACCCATTGGCGGATTTGACTGGTGCACGCTATGCCGGTTACACACAATTACCTTCGGCGTCGATGTTTGGGCCGGACGGCGGCATGGGTGCATTTCCCGACCCGGAACAACTCGATAGCATCATGCTGAACCCGATGTTTCAGGAGCAGATGAACGCATTATTGCTGGACCCGCGCATGTTGGATATGATGATCGACCAGAACCCACAATTGCGGTCCATGAGTCCCGAGGCTCGCCAGATGTTGCGCCCGATGTTCCGCGAGATGATGTCCAACCCTGAGAGTATGCGCTCAATGATGAATATGGGCCGTGCGGCGCAGGCTGGTGGTAACATAGGAGCGTTGGGTGGCCTTGGTCATGGTGCAGGCAGCAGCGAGTCCTCGTTTCCTGCGCCAGGCTCAAACCCAACAGTCGAGGGCACGGATTCCACAGCAGGCTCGTCGGATGGCAACTCTACGGGAGCCGCTGCCCAAAATCCGTTCATGAACATGTTTGGTGGTGGAGGCGCGGCCGGTTTCAACCCGTTCCTTGGCGGACTAGGTCAGCCGGCCGGGGCCGCGGCAGCAGCTCCTGTTGATAACAGGCCACCAGAGGAGAAGTACGAGTCACAGTTGAGCCAGCTCAACGAGATGGGATTTTCAAACTTCGAACAGAATGTGGCGGCGTTGAGAAGAAGCGGAGGCAATGTACAGGGGGCGCTCGAGTTCTTGTTATCTGGTGGATTTTGATGGCGCGGGCACCCTAATTGAGGCACGCGATGAGGAAGGGAAATCACATGAGTATGACAGCATGAGTTGAAAAACAAATAAATAGAGTTCAGCTAGACTAATGAACCCGGAGTAGGTCTGTTGTATGAAGATGAAAAGTAGTGGTCGTGCGCGTACCGAAACATCACCAAGCGCACTTCGGTGAAGTGACGGAACAGTCACCATACTTGTCACTGGAACGTCGTGAATATCATGGCAAGCGAAGCTGAGACCGCAGGAGTTGCTAAGCAGTCATCTGAAAATGAGCCTGTGCGAAGTCCCAGCGTTCCAGCGCCAACACAAAGCGAAAAGACGCCTGTTTCAAAAGGCCTTGAAAAGTCCCCCAAAACAGACTACATTGAGCCCCTACAAAGAAGACTTGGACCGCATGAAAGCGCAATTAATCCACCCACGGCATCTCCTCTGATGGCAGGCCCAGTCGAGTTCGAGCTCCGTAAAATTGTCGGGCTTGTTGTTGCTTCAGGAAAGCACAAACCAGGATTTTCTGGCGAGTTTTTGAACGAAGTCACCGAATTGACTGCACAATTCATGAGTCACTTTGTGGACAACTTGCACAAGCTCACAGAGGTCCAGAGGCACCATATTCCGGGGATTTGCGACCTTGAATTGTGTCTTGAGGCCCAGAATGTGTCGTATACACAGTTATACAATGAATACTTGCGTACGAAAGCACTAGATCCGGCCACCAGGCGTCAAGCCAGGCAAATTTCGGATGAGTTGAACAAGCTCCTACGAGAGTATAATGCGGGGAACTACACGCTCGACAAAAACGACCCGCTGCTCGTGTTTCATGCCAATGAACAACATGAAATAGCAGCCCTTGTTCCACGACAAGTGTTGAGGCGAGATTACATCCCGCTGTACTTACCGGAATTACCGCCGGACTTCACCTTCACGCTGACTGGCAACTACATGCAGACCACGACGGATTTGAAAGAGATCAAGCTCAAATTGGCGGAGGAATCGCGGATGAACGAAGCCTCGCTTTATAATTTGATAGACGACGACGAAAGGAGGTGGCGTCAACATCTCGAGCGTGACCTTGCGGCGCTTGATTCTCTGGATCTGGAAACGGTCATGAGTGAGATAATGAGCCCCTCACAAGATGAGGGCTTTCCGGAAATGGAGGCAGAAGAAGAGGCGGGTCAGGTGAAGGGAGATTCTGAAAAACCTGTCGAGGGTTCGGAAAACAGAGAGAGAGCCGAAAAAGCAACTGTTCCGGGAAAAGCTTTCGACTTCGTGGAGTATGCTCGGAAACGCCAGAGGGCAAGAGAACGGTATGCTCTGGAAATGGAAAGGCGTCGCAGGTTAAGACGAGAAAATATCTTCATGAAGGCCGAATCGGTGTTTTCGCCTTATGCCAAACGGCCGCCGACAAAGGCCGATATTTCCCATTACGAAGAGGTGCTCGAAACCGCGTTCAAAAGGGTAATCAAGGCGACGCGTTCTGCTGAGGAGGAAAAGAAACAAAGACTCGCCCGGCTCTTGGAAGAGAGAAGGAAGCGGGAAGAAGAGCAGGAGGAGAAAAATGGTGCGTTTGAGTTTGGGTTCAATTTCAACCCCACCTCGAATATCCTGGATGACAGCGACGACGAGCCCCATTTGGAGACGCTGAAGGAGTATGATTTTGGCGATTCCAGTGAGAAAAATGATGGGACGGGTGTGGAAGACGTTATTCTGGAGGATGTTGAAATGCAAGACGCTGGCATCGCACTGTCTGAAGTAGCGCCTAAAAAGGACCAGGTCTCAGGCAAGGCCCCGTTTAAAGAAGACGCAAAAGACAAGGACGAGTCTTTCGATCAAATAGAAAGCATATCGGATGACCAAGCAGATCTCGAGGATGAGTTAGAGCAGCATTTTGGCGTGGAAGAGGCTGGAAATGAATCCGGTGAAGTGCCCACTCAAAATGAAGACGTTGCAGAGAACGAAAACCACCTTCACATGGATGGAAATGGCTCGTTGGGTGGTGCTGAGGAGCCAGGAGTTCCCGATCCTGAAGCAAGGGTCCCGGCAGCGCATGTCCTGTGGGGAGACGGTGGTTCAGATGAATCGGACGATGACGACTTAGAGGATCTACATGACCTAGTGTGACGGCACAAGGTCAAAAGAAAGGGCGACTGGAGCCTATTGGTGAGACATGTTCATGGTGAGGGAAAATGGATAATTTTAAACAAGCCTATATGCATACCAGAGAACAAAAGAGGGCATTCACAACAATTTACATCTGAGATGCTTTCTTTCGAAGCAGAAGAAATATGGACCACTTAGAAAGAGGTGCGTGTACATAAACTTGCACTCAGGCGATCTCAACACCATGAAATAAGTGAGGGTGAGAGTGGGTGAAGATGAGTGAGAGGGATCACAAAATACGAAAATATTCAAAGCAGACACCTGTTCCTTTGATTGTGAACCAGAAACGAGAAAAATGATACCTTCTCCGTATGAACCTTAAGGGAACAACTCCCGGTAACAATGTCTATTGTTCTCTTGTTTATTTCCGAGCCATGGCTTTGCACCCGTACACCATAAGAAACTCAAACAATCTGCCCCATTGTTCAAAAAGCGTGGTGCTTTTGCTGGCAGCCAATCGGCTTCGATTCTTTTTCTATTGCAATTATTTGTTATTCTTTACTTGTCTTTCTCCCCTAGTTAATTTCCTTCCAGGGCGCTCCCAGGTATCTCCCATCAATATCCAGTGTTGAAGCCTTACTTGAGCCTTCTCCAAACACGCTTTTCCCTCATTTTTCTAAGAAAAAAGACCGCACACGGAGGCCCCCGGTCAAGGCAAAATTCAACCACACCCACAAGCCAAGTCTGCAGCCCAAAGCAAAATAACCTCAAAATAACCCCAAAAAAAAGCGTTTCAGTAATCACAAAGACAAAAGGGATACTCCAAAATGACCAGCGTCTCGCTACCTCCGTCTGTGCCGTTCCCAGTAACGGTTTCGACGGTTCTCCGAGTGGCAGGGGATTCCGTTAAGCGACACGCGCCCCTTTTTTGCTATCGATACTGGGATTATCAAGACGACCCTCTTTCGACCGAAGAAACGCCCCAGAAAGTACGTGTGGAGCGTATTGGAAGCTTTGAGTCGCCAATTGAGGGCGAGATTGTTGCTGTTCGCATCCACCCGAATGAGGAAATTGCCCATAGCGGGGTGGAATTATACGTGATTCAAGAAACGTGTACGCATACGGTGCAATATGGTGGGCTTTGTGCGCTCTGTGGTAAAGCCGTGGAGGACGAAAAGGACTACTCGGGATACACTTACGAGGACCGTGCCACAATATCCATGTCTCACGATAACACAGGTCTCAGGGTTTCTGCAGAAGAGGCAGCCAAAATCGAAAAGCTGGCCACGGATAAGCTTGTGCTGGACAAGAAGTTGATCCTTGTTGTGGACTTGGACCAGACGGTGATCCATGCGACAGTTGACCCTACAGTAGGAGAATGGCAACGCGACCCACTGAACGCAAACTACCCATATGTGAAAGATGTGCGGTCCTTCGCTTTGGAGGAGGAGCCAGTGCTCCCGCCCGGATGGACGGGGCCGAAACCACCACCCAATAAGTGTTGGTACTACGTGAAATTGCGACCGGGACTCGAGCAGTTTCTTCAGCGTGTTTCTGAACTCTACGAGCTTCACATTTATACTATGGCTACGCGTAACTATGCGCTAGCGATAGCACACATTATTGATCCGTCCGGTAAGTACTTTGGCGATAGGATCCTTAGTAGGGACGAGAGTGGGCTGCTCACGCATAAGAACCTTAAGCGACTATTCCCCGTTGACCAGTCGATGGTGGTGATTATTGATGACCGAGGTGACGTGTGGCAGTGGGAATCCAACTTGATCAAGGTGGTTCCTTATGATTTTTTTGTGGGCATCGGTGATATTAACCTGAGCTTTTTGCCAAAAAAGAACGGCCAGCTTCTAGGACCTACGAAGCGTGGGAAATCTATTGCGCGACTTGAAGCAATGGAATCCGACTTACCTGAGGCTCAAACGAGTTCTGCTGCTGACCAACAAGCTAGTGATGTGCGGGACGAAGGTACATTTACGAAATCAGAAGAAACCGCAGATGCTAGTGTGGAAGAGTCACAAGGCGCGCAACTCCAGTCATCGGATCTGTCTCAACTTGACGAATCCAATCTGGTGGACTCGTCTTCTCCCGTTGAAAGGATGCTCCGATTGGGTGGCGGTGAAGATAACAAGGACCTTCTTATAGAGCAGCTGATGACCCGCAGTCAGCTTGTCGAGCAGCAACAACATGACCGCCCGCTTGCGAAATTACAACAAAACTTGAACAAAATTAATCACGAGCATGACACGCCAACGCCAGAAAGCGATCATATTGATGAAGACGACGACCATCTACTCAGAGATGACGATACCGAGCTCATCACTCTTCAAAGCGCGTTGGAAAACATCCATGAAGAGTACTACCGTCTTTTCGCAATATACCATAAGAGTGGAACCATACCTCGACCTGATCTCACGTCAGTCATTCCACAACTCAAACAAAACTGTTTACAGGGTGTTGTTATTCTCTTTTCGGGCATTTTACCTCTCGGCATGAACATTGAAAATGCCGACATTGTCATTTGGTGTCGTCAATTTGGTGTGAGAGTCGTGAATGAAGTCTACCCAGATGTCACGCATGTGGTGTGCCGCGATCCAAGCGCTACAATTGGCAAAGTTGGGCTCACGCTCAAAGTTCGTGTTGCTAAACAAACCATACCTTCGGTGAAGATTGTGAGCCCCGACTGGTTGTTCTCGTGCTTGAGTCTGTGGTCGAAAGTCCCGGAAGACAATTTCATAATCGATCTACCCGAAAAAGAATGGTACGTCTCTCCTCAGGACGTTGAAAAATATTACAATGCTCTCGAAGCCGAGAGACAGAGAACGCAAAGCAGAGGTCTTGCACAGACGAGGAGGCTGCGTGAAGACTCCCTTTCGTCCATCGAAGAGTACGATTTCAATGGTGCCAATGCCGAGGTGGACGATTTCTTGGCTGGACTAAGCGAAGACGATGCAGATGATATCAACGACAATGATAATGAAGATGATAATGACGATGATAATGATGATAACGATGATGAGGATGTACCAAAACAGCCCAGTGGCTCCTCGTTTCTTAAAGGGCTTATGACAGAGTCTCGTCAGAAGAGGAAGGCAGACGAGTCGAAAGGCGAGGAAGAGGATGCTCAGAGCTCATCGGAATCTCGTACGAACCTGAAGAGGATAAAAACGGATTCAAGTGGAAATACAACGCAACTGATGAAAGATGCAAGTGAGATGGACGAGCTAGAGAAGGAGCTTCTTGATGAATTGGATAACATGGACGAGTAATTGGCTCGACTCAAGTGGTATCAAAGAACTAATTTCTAACCTTGAAGCCCGGTATAGCGAACACAATTGGCCAACGAAATTTGCACATTGAATAGAATGCATTCGAGGGGTTCGGCTTTTGTTCCATGTGAGAATATTTATGGATTGTTCTTTTTCCAGAGTGGCTGAGCCGAATTGTCAACATGCTGCTGAACGGACGCGACAATATGCAGGAATGACATCATGGAGATGAAAATATCTTAAACAGCAACCGCAACAGCAACGCCAACTAATTCGATTCTCTTTGGGTACTCGACGCTTTGAGTGACTTTCTTTTTCAAGCAAAAGTGTTGACTACGCGCGCAAACAACATATTTTGGCACTGACCCTCGCTTTGGAGACTCGATCTATATTTAGGAAGCCTGCTATTTCGGCTTCCATTGATCTGAGATCTTGTTTCATTCATTTAACACATCCTGAAGAAACTTTCAGACCAGTCAATTACATAAAAGCATACGCGGTGTGTGTAAAAGATTTACGGCGATGTTTTCCAGAATCTTGTGTCTTTTTTTCACCGTGGCCACAATCGTTTTCCTGGCATGGTCGTTGGTGGGGTCATACAAGAATGAAAGCCATCTCACTAGCAACTACCTCATCAGCTTCCAGATCTCGAACTTGAATCTCACCACTGTGTTCTTAACTGCTACTCAAAACTTGAAAAGAGATCTCCAGGAGCCATACATCCGTCACATCGCCAAAGCCGAAAGCTTGAAACCCACAAAGACTATTGAGCCCAGAGACATTGATATCGGCTCGTTGACGGCAATTTTTCCAGGACAAACAGCTCAAGAGTCTGCTGGCGACATCTTGAACTCTGTCTACAGATCAGCTGCCTCTGGAATTGGGATTAACACAGCCTCAGTACAGTCAGTCTTATCGAGTGCCTTTTCTGGAGTCGAACCCAACAGCTTGTTGTCTCAAGCAGAGGCGTTCGCGTCCACTGTTTCAATTCCTGACCCGATTGCAACGCTCGTGTCGCAGGTAACAGGCGACATCGATTCGATTCTTCAGAACATTGTGTCGTCTGCCGGGCCAGCCGACCTTGGGTTTTCCGACGTCTATACTGTGGGCTTTTATGGGTATTGTAAAGGGAACATGACTGGAAGAGTCGAGACCGCTGAAGACGAATTGGGCCTGTTCGGTGCTAAATTCAGAAACGATAATGTTAACTACACCTACTGCTCACCGGCCAAGTTCGGGTTCAAATTTGATCCGTTGTCGCTTGTCAAACACGAGATGCTTGAGCAGATTGAGACTTATGCAAACAACACTAATCCATTGCTCCGTGGACTCACTGACCAATTTTACGCCGAATTGGCGACAGTGGCTTCTTCCTTGACATACGATAACTTGAACCTTCCGGGTGATTTGAAGGAAAAACTCGGCTTGCTTCACCGATTGACAGTCGCAGGTTTCTCTCTCCTCTTTGCTGGGACATTTTTGGCATTCTTCTCGCTATTGTTTCAATTGGTGGGGTTCTGTTGGTCGCCGGAAAGTGGGTGCTTGACCTTCCTCAACGCGATATTTTTGATCATCATCTGCATTGTTGTCATGCTAGGCGCTGGACTAAACACGGGAGCCTATATGTTCGTGAGAAAGATAGTTAACCGCGAGCTCGACACTTTCGGCATTTCCTCTTATTTATCCCAGCAGTTCTATGCGTTTGCATGGAGCGCAGCAGTGTGTTCCCTTCTTCTTGTGATTTTCAGTACCATTGGCTACATCTGGGGCAAGTTTCAGTCCCGGAGAAGAAGAGGCAAGAAAGGAGAGCCCGAGTTTCAATACGACCACAAGGGCTAAGTAGAGGCTTAACTTCATGGACATTGAGTGGAGAAAAAAGAAAATGAATTCACGTCAATCAAAGAACGTGGTGTGGGTATAATGAGCTGTGAACGGTGTCCTACTCTCAAGTTAAATAAACCATACATAAGCAAGAAATAACCCTTAAATCAAATTTGCTAATCACCTGCCACACATATTTCAGTGGTGAACCAATTCTGAGTTTCTTAATGTTTAGAAGTGCTTTCTTCTTATTTTTGCGAATATTTTGAATTTGGGAATACCCGAATATTTTGAATAGTTGTCCCTCTTAATGATCGTGCCTTCCATGATATCAATCTCCAATTTTTTTCTTCAATAGCCGGGCCAGAGGACCGTACTGCCGCGCGCGCACATCAACACCATAGAATGAGCGATCAACTCTCATCTCTTGCACCCATTATTTCGTTTTTTAAAAAAAAAAAACATACAAAAATTACCGTGCAACCAACCCAACAGCTGCCTTGGTAAATTCGCAAGAGCCAAAAATCTATAGCCAAAAATATCCTGCACCACATCACATTCAGGTTTTTTTTTTCGTTTTTTAAAGATACTTTCCAAGCGTCCATAAATTGGATCCTAATACTAGACCAAACATGCTTTGTTCCATCTCTGGCAATGAGACGAATGACGCAGTTGTGTCCCCAAAAAGCGGGGGTATCTTCGACCGGAAACTAGCGCAAGCCTATATCTCTACACTGGGCAAGGATCCGCTAAATGATGAGCCCATGGCCGTGGATGAATTGATCACTATAGCGACAAATGGAGTGCCCGTTTTAACGCCGCCGAAACCTGCAGAATTCCACTCGATTCCGACCATGCTCCAAGCATTTCAAAATGAGTGGGACGCTTTAGCCCTAGAGGTGTTTTCGCTAAGAAAACAGCTCCACAGCACACGCCAGGAGTTGAGTATAGCACTATACCAATACGACGCGGCGGTAAGGGTTGCTGCTGCAGCCACAAGGGAGAAGGAGGAGGCACAATTGGCGCTTCAGCAAGTTTCAGAGGCGTTTGCTTCGAAAGCAGGCAAAAATGGTGAATCGGGAGCCGATGCTCGTGTGTCGGATAAGGAACAGCATTCGTCTCAACAAAATGAAGGACTTCACCGCGATGTGGATTTTGCACTGATTATCTCTCTGGCCCGCGAGCACTTATTTACTCTTCATAAGAAGCTGAAAGTGAGCCTCCTGGTAACTACAAAGAGCACGGCCGTGTTGCTGAAAACAGAAGAGGATTTGAAGACCAAGTCGGCGGAAACTCTCTTGATCGATTCAGAATCCGGCCAGAAGATCATCACTGGCCGGTCATTTGGCACGCTTTGTCTTCCCGAAGCCAAGAAACATCCAGCTTTAGACGCCGTGGCATTCCTTCACGAGTCCGGGCAAGCCACTCCGATTGGAATAAAGGACGATGAATGGTTCAACCTCACATCAGAGCAAAAATACCCCATTGACGCTAAGAATGTCCGCTTCTTAGTGACACACCCTAGCGAGCCGTACTTTGTGGCGGTATCAGATACGGGCAAGTTGACAGTAGTAGGTGAAAAGGGGTTCATTCAAGTTAGTGAGCTGCTGTTTTCAACAACAGCGGCAGACTTCCATGTGGACGGAGCTTTAATTGGAATTGCCTGTTCTTCCAAAGTTGATATTGTGGATCTCACAACACTTGGCGTAGTTTCAAGTATAGAAACACCGGAATTGCGCAATATAACCTCAATCAAATTTGCCATGAATGGCTACTGGCTTGTCGTTTCGGGGGCCTTTGACGACGCTGCTGGCGCAGTGAGAATCTACGACTTACGTAAGAACTCGTTGGTCCACGCATTCCAGACATCCGGAAACTCGGGGTTTGCTATCGATCCATCATGTCAAGTCTTGGCTATATGCGACCAAGCAGAAAAGAAGTTGAGTGTGCACTTGTATGCCAAAAAAGGCAAGAAATGGATCGAAAACACTGCGGTTGAAGATTGTGGTGATCTCCACAGCTTGCAGATTGAATCCTCTTTGGAAGATGTCCTGCTGTCAAAAGAGGTGAAAATCGCTGGCCTTAGCGGAAACTCCTTGGCTCACTATACTATCAGGTTGGATTGAGACAAGGCAGATTGAACCCGGGCGTTTATTTTCACTGAAATGACTCGAAATGGGATTTTGAAACGAATTCAGGCGCACCAATAACTTTGGGAAGATGCCCTCGTGTGAAATGCGGCGTCAACTTTCCAAACATTGCGCAGTCGGGCACGTATAGATGATCTACTAGAATTGCCAGGCTTTTGTTTCAGCGAGGCAGTGTAATGACTAGGGGATATATGTGTTTTGACTTTCTTATTCTTGTTTTTGCTCTATTACTCGTGACATAGAGATCTGCATTTACGCGCTGCAAAGGTGAAACACCCGAATTACCCTTGAGCATGAAAAAAGGACCGTTTTCCCCGCCGTCATAAGACGTTTGGAAAGAGAAACATACGATCGTGTGCTTATTTTCTACAATGAGAGCAGATACTTTGGTAGCTTGGACTGCTTTGTTTTTGCATGTCAGAGCAAAATCTCCTTCTGAATTAGACCCCATGTGCCATCCCTTGGAAAAAGAATGTTCAAAGGAAATACATGGAGATTTCGACAAGCTCTTTGGGCTGCGTGGAAGTTCTGGTGTAATTGAATTGAGCCGGAATATCACCCAGGAAACACAGGATCAGTTGGATCAACTCGTCAATCGCTTGAAGTCATTCATCAACGGAATGGACTTTGACGCCGTCTATTTCCTGAAAGTGGCTGACAGACTTAGTATCCAAGTATCAGCTGTTAGTAACTGGGTTAACCACGTGTTTCCCCAAAACAATGAGCTCCATAAGCGTCTCGGATTCGCCATCCACATGTTTAATGCCATGCTGAATGCCCGGAACTTGTTGGAATTTTACACAGAGCGGGGCCACCGCCAGCAATTGGTGCGTGGATTAATATTTCTCAAAGTCCGCCTTTTGAGTTTGCACACGTCAGATGGTGAGCCAGACTCCCGTGCTTTGGGTTATGCTAGTGATGTGGCAACTTTCACTCGCTTGCTCGAATCTTGGGGAATATTTTTTGAGCAGCTAGAGGCAATCCCACTCAGTGTCCGCCTCATGTTCGAGACCGAGTATGTGGAAATATCGTGCACACTCCAGAATTTGGCTAATGGTATCCGTACCACGGAAAACAGGTTTTACGGATACCAGAAAGCATGTCAGGATCCGCTGGCTGTGCCGGTTAGAAATGGTCAGGTACTGACAGAAACGGGCCCATGAGACCTGGGGTCGGTCCATAAATACAGTGGAAATATTTGAGCAGGATAATGATCACAGAAAAAACAAGGAAATAGCGCGAAGAATGAAGATAATCTCCACTTGTTTAGCTATCTGCTTGGAAACCTTAATGCTACGGTTTCCTTGGAAGCGCTAGCACGTGTGTAGTCAACCGATTGCAGGCAAGCTCAACAGAACACCCTTTTGTAAAGTTGAGATGACAAAGTATGGCTTGCTTTCGAACACTGAAAAGCACAGGTCGTGCAGCTTGGAGCGTAGAAATTGCAATTCTGAATCTTTTGTGACAGTCCTCACATATTGAATATGACTCTCCACGCACGGGATATTAATGAAAAGATTGGTACCAGAAGAACATACCTGCAGAAAGAACGTTGTCGGCCATCCGCTATATTTTCATGAGAAAGAATGATTTGATGAAGCGAATCAGATGCGAGACCCTTCCTGCTCTAACGTTTTACCCGAGAGCAAACGTGTCATCCTTAACCTTAAGGGCTGTAAAGTTTTGAACCCTGTACGTAATATCTGGGGAAGACCACTATCCAAGATTATCCAAGACACACTACCAAAGTCAATCCAAAGCTCAAAATGCTTGCCCCTTGCTTCTAACTCTATAGGGTCAAATACTCAGGCCATAATCGTAACTCATCTGATGAAGAGAAGATCCTCTAAGGCACATAGATGATCTTTATCTTTATCTTTTTATTCTTCCCTAATCTTCAAATCAAATACCAAGCATTTCAGAACTGAGCCTAAGTTGAATCCAGAGTCTTCGAACTGTCCAATCAGTTTCCATCCATTTAATATAGTACATTAACGTCAGCGATGTAATAAACATTCGAATCTAGTAGCACTACGAGAAGGCATTTTCGACACTCCGTTTCCATAACCATTTCAACCAATTTTCCGCGAAAACTTGAAGAAGCCATGCGTTTTCAGACTCCGCCGCGGTCTATTAAATAGCGACTTAGTCATACTGTCCCGACAAAAAATCAGACCAGAATACATAAAATAAACCGCCAAAAAGATAGTAAAATTAATAACAATTATGGTGATGTCTTTCTCTGCCACGGAGCGTAAGCAGATCGATGACTTGGTGGCTCAATGGCTTGCAATCGACGTAAATGAGGCTCTGAGGCACGAGATCTTGGATTTACTTAACTCAGAAGAGTACGAGAAGTTGAGCAAAAAAATGACTCCTCGCATAGCGTTTGGAACGGCCGGTCTCAGATCCTCAATGGAGCCTGGTTTTGCCCACATGAACGACGTGACAATATTACAGGCGTCGCAAGGATTAGTCAGCTATCTCCTAAAGGAACACGAGGATAATAAATGCACCCTGGTCGCAACGAAGATGCCCTCCTTGGTTGTGGGATATGACCATCGTTACCACTCGCAGCGGTTTGCGGAAATTACTGCCAGTGTGGCCGTAGCTAGCGGCTTGAATGTCTACTACCTAGGGTCAGTGGACACGCTTTCGGATGAGACACTAGCTGGCCTGGCTAGTACGAACAACACCAATCAAAATATTTCCAAAGATAGACTGTACGTACATACTCCAATGGTGCCCTTTGGTATTGACCACTTCAAGGCATCTGCTGGAGTAATGGTCACAGCATCCCATAACCCGGCTAGAGATAACGGCTACAAGGTGTATTATGGAAACGGGTGTCAGATCATCCCTCCACATGACACGGGAATTGCCCAACAAATCAACGAGAACCTTACCCCTTGGAGTGGGAAAAACGTTTGGGATGTGAGCAGTAACCTAACCGCTGCGCTTGCAAGGGGCCAGTTGAAGCCTATCAAAAAAGAGCTTACTGAGGTTTACGTGGCGGCTGTTCTTGCTGAGCTTGTGCACAGACCTAAGATATCCTACGACTTCATTTATACCCCAATGCACGGCGTTGGAGCCGAAATTTTCGACCGAATTTGCGGTGCCTTGTCGATCAAATATTCCATTGTTCCAGAACAGGCGCACCCGGACCCTGACTTTCCTACTGTGCGGTTCCCTAACCCGGAAGAATCCGGGGCGCTTGACCTTGCTATTTCGAAGGCGAAGGAAAACGGATATAAATTGGTGGTGGCCAACGATCCTGATGCAGATCGATTTTCGGTGGCGGTACAAACCAGGTCAGGCTTTTGGAAACAATTGACCGGGAACGAGATTGGCATTTTGTTCGCCACGTACGTCGTTGAGGAGCTTACACCAGTCAAAGACTTGCCCAGTACTTATCTTGTCAATTCTACGGTTTCCTCACAGCTTCTAAGGCTGATGGCCAAGCAAGTGGGCTGCATGTTCGAAGACACATTGACGGGGTTTAAATGGATCGGAAATAAGGCGATCGACTTGAAAAAACTGGGATTCCATGTGCCTTTCGGTTACGAGGAAGCTATAGGATACATGTTTAGCCTTGTCAATGACAAAGACGGTACCTCTGCTAGCGTCGTTTGGATGCAGCTTTACCAGGCTTGGTTTGCCAGCGGCGATCTTGATCCCATAGACAAGTTGGAGGAAATCTACAAAAAGTACGGCTGGTTCAAAGAATGCAACGGCTATTATAAACTCGACGATGTGCTGAAAACGGCCATAATTTTCAACCATACCATCCGCTCTTCTTACGATGCGTTCACGGACCACCCGCATACACTTGGCGACTTTGAAGTTGTCGAATGGAGAGACCTTACTGTGGGCTACGAGTCATCTACCGCAGATCATAGACCGACTCTTCCGGTTGACCCCAGTTCGCACATGATTACCGGCATACTAAAATTGAAGGATTCGGCGAACGGCTCCAAAAAAGGGCAGGTTCGCTTCACCTGTCGAGGGTCGGGCACCGAGCCAAAGATGAAGGTGTACATTGAGGGCCTGTCGCGAGAGAGCGAAGATTACGCTATTAGTCTAGCGCGGAAATGCTGGGACACCCTCAGAGACACGTGGTTCAAGCCAGCTGAGAACGGGCTAGAAGAGGTTGTATGAAGCAAAGAGAGTGCAGCCAAAGGAAACAGGACTGAACTATTTAATTTCTTTGATTGATGTTTCTTTGAAGAAAACTGGTTGCTGCTTTTCTCAGATGTGTTGTTGGTTCCGCACGGCGCACTTTAGACCCGCACTCAGCGGAGGGGCCACCTCAGACTTTGGAACTCCAAGCCAGGACTATTTACAAAATGGTACAAGCGCGTAGCTACGCCTCTTCCGTGTCTAGAATCGGTTGCGAATATTCTCTGCCATTTTATATTCATTTTGCTTCATTTTCGGGAACAGGAAATTGGAGCATCCTCCCATTTTAGCAACTGCAAGCGACAACACCCGCTGTCGCCTGCACATAATATAGCGTCTCGTGTGAGCCACCTTGGTCTTTTTTCCTTCCCTCCTACATTGGAGGGCTCGTCTTTAACTAGCTACAAAGATGCTAGAACGGGCAATTCCATCGCTAAAACGCCATGGCTCAGATCTTCCAATGTATGTTAACTTCTACTGTTAAAGTGAGAAAGATACTGCGTTCATTCGTCGGATCAAATGCCCAATTTGTCGTGTTTACTGCAAAGAATTTGATAGCATTAAGCATCGTTATACTAACAAGTTATAGATACAGAAAAAAACTCCAGCCGAAACGGCCGGGTAGAGCCATTTTCAGACTAACATGGATGGCATGTGTCACGCTACTAATTATATGGTACGGGTTTAGCCGATTCGGTAGAAGAGACTACCACACCACTAGAGAAGAGAATATTGCTGAGGAGATTGACGACTCGTACAAAATGTATACAGTTACAAAAGAAGGAGTCAGCGAAGAGAGGTCACAAGAACTCGACTCGGAGTACCGCGACAAGATGTTCAAAGAGACTGTCGAAATATACGATCTCAATGACTATCAGGGCACGCGCAAGGAGGGGAAAAATGGAGACATCGTGTTATTTTTGATGCCTTTAAGGAATGCAGGGCATGTTTTGCCCATGGCGTTCCACAATCTCATGAATTTGACATACGATCACTCCTTGATCGACATCGCCTTTTTGGTTTCAGACTGCTCTCCCGGCGACACCACCTTAGAAACATTGCTTGAGTATTCTGTTGCACTTCAAAACGGTACGCTAGCTGATGATATGTTAGCCATGGAAGCAGAAAAGAAAAACTCAAACGTGAAGGGTACCAACGAGCTTTATCAGTTGTACATGGATCAGGATTACATGGAAAACGTACGAAAGGCGTATAATTCGCCTGAATCATACCATGAAGGCTATCGAACTCCGTTCAGATCGGTATCGATTTTTGTCAAGGATTTTGGGCAGGCGATAGGGCAAGGTTTCTCCGATCGTCATGCTGTGAAAGTTCAAGGAATACGAAGAAAGCTCATGGGTCGGGCGAGAAATTGGCTCACAGCTAGTGCATTGAAGCCCGAGCACTCATGGGTTTACTGGCGAGATGGTGACATTGAGACTTGCCCGGGGTCTGTGATCCAGGACTTGATGAAGTTCGATTATGATGTGATGGTACCCAATATTTGGAGACCTCTACCCACATACTTGGGCAAGGAGCAGCCCTATGACTTGAACTCTTGGGTAGAGTCCCCGCCAGCTTTAGAATTGGCCAAGAAACTAGACGAAGATGATGTCATTGTTGAAGGATATGCCGAATATCCGACTTACAGAGTGCACTTGGCATACTTACGAGAACCAGAAGGGAACCCTGATGAATTTATAGATCTCGATGGGGTTGGCGGTGTGTCGATCCTCGCAAAAGCAAAAATCTTTAGACAGGGCGTGAACTTCCCAGCTCATACACTTTGGAATCATGCCGAGACAGAAGCATTTGGAAAAATGGCAAAAGCCATGGGCTTCAGGGTCGGTGGTTTGCCTCACTACACTATCTGGCATATATACGAGCCCAGCGAAGATGACTTAAAGCATATAGCGCAGCTCGAGCGAAAGAAGAGGCGACAGAAAAAGCAGGGTTGAACGACAGAATGTATCCTCTGTTGCGAATTGATTCATGGTGTTGATTAGTGACATGCCACTGACTTCTGGCAGTCAATCTTCGGTTACAAAACATTTTATAAACCTTGATTTTTTCTTTCCGATTCCTGAGCGCATTGTCAAACATTTTACGTGCTCATGTTGGGTCACGTTATCAAATGGGACGTTTTATTGAGAGACCGGAGTTTTTAAGCATTTTAGAAATAGATGTGCTTTCTGTTGCCTACCCCGTGATAAGATTCGTCAGTACTCAAGCCTTCCAATCAGGGAGTTCTCGGCCACTTCATGTACTATATCATTCTTGCAGCCAAAGTCTTCAATTCCAGTTCAGCGTCGGCAAAATCAAACGCTAGCTTCATCTTCAAAATATGGGGCACCCGATTCAAAGATTGGCGCCGTATTTTCAAGTTTTTGAGCCGCTCAGTGAAAGTGGAAATGAGTCTGTCGTAGTCTTCTAAGTCGTAAATAACGCTACCCTTCAGGTCTTTCAACACTGAGAATGTGAGTTTGAGTTCATTCACATTGTAAAGCAAAAGGTCGCAAGTGTCGGCACTATTTTCAAAAAAAGCCCAGTAATCCTTACAATCGGTCATTTTTTTTGGAAGCAATCGTTAGCGTATTCGAAATGCTTTGTCATTGTCAGCTTTTTTGTTGTCACGCCACCCAAGAATGTTTCGATATGCAAGAGATTGTTTTGGATCACCTTGTAGTCTTGAGCAAAATCTTTCACTTTGAACTCTGTTGAGTTCACGTAGACTTGAAGCTCAGCCATAAAAGTGTCGAGCAAAATTTCCAATGGTCTAAGTGCAACGGCTGTATTGTCGTACTCCGTATCTACTCTTTTGTATTCATGATGGGAGGCAAAAACAGGAGTAAGTGTAAGATAAATGACTATAACAACGGATTTTAGATTCATCTTGCGTATAGGTTTGAAGGGAAGAGGAAAAAAAGGGCTACGAGAATACGGGGGCGACAGGTCTTTTAACCTATCATAACAGGCACAAAAGAGAAACTTATTTTCTCTACAATAAACCAGGCTAATTGGGATGGCCTACAGTTTTGCTGTCATGCGTGTCACAAAAGGTTTTGTTAAAACATAGATGGTTCACAATGTGGTTCTCAGGCTCTTGTTAAAGCGCATTTTCATTAACAATCATGGCTCCTGGAGTGAGCCAGAGAGCATTTGCAGCTACCTGTCTTTACTCATTGTTCCAAGTTCGAATCCATTTCAGGATACGAGTATTATCATGTTCATTAGGGAATTTACAAAAGAAAACAACATAAAAAATTTTGTCGTTGTTATACGCAGGTAATAGTTTCTTTCAAACCCCTCAAAGAAAATAAAAATACTAGGGATTGAAGGAAAGATTTCACATAGAAAAGCTTTTAATGTCTTCGACAAAAAGAACATTTGTCAGTAGGAAGGCAGGTTTTTTAATCTACGTAGAGCCGTTGGCCCTACTCAGAGATTGTTCACATCCGTTTAATTCATCACGAAATGTTTATTTGCCGAGGGAGTCGAACCCTCGTTCGGTGCGGCGAGCGCGAAAACACTTGCGACCGGCCAAAGCAAGCCAAAACAAATAAAATGAGATGCAGTAAGTCATCACAAGAGTGTTTACATTCTAACAAAATATAAAAAAACAAAAACAAATTGGACCTTCAACCCCAATGAGTGTGCGTACTTGGAGGCATGTAAGCCTAGAGGCGTACCTACGCAGACTTAATTGGTTCGTGAAAGTCGTTAAGAAGGTCTATTCAGTTCGGTGCAGGGACTCAGGGCATGGTAATGTTCTTGAGCCCCTTCTGAATAGACTATTGTCTCGGGCACTCCGTCGGACGAATCCGACGGGCCGATGGCAAGGGGTATTCAGAAATCAGATCAAGAGGTTGATCTCATTTTGGGTAGAGGTTCTTTAACAGTGTAACCACTGGAAGGGAATTTTGTGCTTGGGCTTGTCTTGAGCGCCTGAAGTGAGGTTGCGATCTACAGTATTGCAGTCGACTTTCTATAGTTCTACAGATTTTTTATAAAGGGTTGAGAGACGCAGTGACATTCTGCGATATGATATCTCTAAAAGGAAAAACAAAAAAACAAAAAGAAAAAAAAAAGAATCTGGCTGGGAGTACCCTTCAATACAAATGTTTCTTACAAATGATTTGAGATTCGAGCCGTTTCGTCATGGTCGATTCCTTCTTCAGTCGAGCTCCGTGGGCCTCAATCCAATGAACATGTAAATCACATTTCAGAAAGATGCTATAAAATATTCTGGACGCTCTCAACCTCAAACTATGAGTATTCGTTTGAGGTTATAAAGTGCCGAACTTGCGAGCGCGCCACAATGTTTTAGGCTAGACTAGGGTTCGGGAATTATTTTTACTTGGTGAACTCCCGTTTCTATAAGCACGCACATCCTTGTTCCAAAAACTCTAATATACCTCTCATCGGGATTATCTCTTTAAGTAATCACCACTAGCCACGCCAAGACAGCATACATTAGCGTGACAGGATATATCGCCAACAATACCCTTCCCGGAAGCACGCCCAGGCACTTCAAACTCATACTCGCAGCATATATACTCCACAAGGCACATATACTCATGAAGATAAGTCTCATCAGCCTCCATTTGAGCACAAGCGTACTGAGCAAAGCTCCGGTGACAATTGGAAATGACAGGTACCCAGTGGCACTTATTGCCGAGAGAAACGAAATGGTGCCGCCCAAAAGCTGAATATTAAGTCCGATCACTAAGTAAAATAGCCACATGAACAGAAACGTACCAGAAAATACCACGTTAGTCTGGCTCAATGGCGAGGATATGCCCATGGTGACAGCGTAAGCCAACAGAAAGATCAAAGGTCCCCACAAGTCCCAGTCAAGCGAAGCAACGACGTCAGGTTGCTGCGCTTCTTCGTCTCCCTCATCCGTTGGAACTGAACGAGCGGCATCCGCAACCAGCAGGGGCAAACGGATGCCGCTCTCGGTCGCTAGATTCACCAAACGCTCTTGGTGTGACCTGGCAAGTTTTTGGAGTTGTGCAGGCCAAACCACAACTACTATACGGCGGCCTATCTGCGAAAGATCACGTTTTAAAGTGGCCCACACGGGCTCATCAAGAGTGTCCCCACCATTGAAGCGCCTTTCGCTCGTTTTAGTTGTGTTATGAAAGTTTTTCGACGTTACAAATGGCGTGAATGCCGAGGACAAGTCCACACTAGGCGCCCACGGAAACAGCCCTGGGTTCAAAAACTCAACAGATGTATTTTGAGTGTTTCCAACAGGAGATTTGTTTGCTGCCGCCGCAGGTTCTTCCTCGTCGGGGACGATGAAGTCGTTGTCGTCCCCGTTCGATTTCCAGCTCATTGCTATCGGTCTAGATTTCAATTGCGGTGCTTTAGGCTTTTAAGCACGGTTGTGACTTTGAAATCGAATTTTAATTGTGGGGCTAGCGACTGAAACGTCTCCCTCAGAACCAATACAACAAGCTGTGAAAGTACGGATGTACCGGTGTGGCTCCTGGATAAGCTTTGAAATTGTAAGGAAGGAGCGATTGTTGAACTTTCAAAATATTAGAGTGCACATTACATTATCATGGTACACGCACGACCATTCCCAAAGGTTTTCTTTTTTACGTATCGTTCATATCATTCCATATATACTGCACTCGACTAACGGGTAGGTGTCGAGGTTTTAGGCTACATGGCCTTGACGTGGAACATCTGGCAGAGCTGGGAAAGGCCGGAGCCGAAAAACCCTTTTGGGGGAAGGGGGGAAAATAAAACACAGTGGCTAGGACTAGCAAGGGAGTAAAGAGGCGAGCCCATTCATTCTCCCTAGGCCTCAGTCCTGTGCGTAAAGCTAACGAACAGTATAGTGCGAATTGATGACTGGTGAGAATCGATGCGAATTGATGACTGGTGAGACCTTGTGTCTGCACTAGTACCGATTCGCATCGATCTATCCTGAGGATGATGACGGCAGTTGCTCTGTCTCCGAGCCAGGCACGGCGACTGGGTTGGCAACTAAACCAGACTTTGTCATCAGACGCAGGGCACGCTCCTTGGCCACAGGGTGGGAGCGAATCCCCAGTTTGCGTGTTCTGATCTTTCGCTCTATTGTCGTGTTTCGGGTAGAGAGACTCAGCGTCCGTGGGGCACCTGCTCTCTTCTTCACTGTAGACCTGATGTGGTGAACAGCCATCTTAAGCGCCCTCTCACGAGCCGCCTTCGATTTGTTCTCCCACCATTCTTTGTTCTCTTCAACGGTCCTCGCATGAGCCCCTCCTGAGTCATGTGTGTGCTGCAAACGTTCGTTGAGGTGCCAGAACGCATACTGCTGTATAAGCAGCGTTCGTCCTTTCTTCCTCGCAACGTCTGCTTGGGGTGTGGGATCAGTCCGATCCACCTGTTGAGCAGCTTCTTCCCTAGACTCAGCGAATGAGTTTGAGGA